>WYDI02011586.1:0-21712 GCA_009867235.2 Psittacus erithacus
GCGGTGTTCAAGGCCAGGTTGGACAGAGCCTTGGGTGGCATGGTTTAGTGTGAGGTGTCCCTGCCCATGGCAGGGTGATCTTAAGGTCCTTTCCAACCCTAACTATTCTATGATTCTATTCTATGACTCTATGACTCTGACCTTCCGAATTGGTTGTATCCTGCTGACAGCCCCAGACAGCCATCTGCTGGGCAACGGCTTCATAACTAGCTCAGAGCAGCCAGGATGGTTATGCTCGTTTTCCCTGCTTCCTAGGAGATGCGGAGTAGCTCGACAGGATGCATTTGACAAGGCAGCTGCAATGGGCAGTTTAAGCATCAGTGTCTGGAATTTTAAGACAGATGCACATCCCTCCTCGTAAATGTCAGTACTTCTGGAGCACGTGAGTAAGACATAAGGGGGAAAAAAAATCCGTCCTTGGACCACTTCTTAAAGATGAAAGCTGCTTCTGGGCATCACAGTCCCAGCACAGGAGTCAGAAAGGTGGCCAAAACAGCTAGGGAACCAGAGTGCAGGACAGCATCTGGGGGTTAGGCAGCACAGAGCCATAAACACAGACCTGGTCCCTCTTGAAACTAGTTTGGATTTAGCCACAGTAAACCTAGAATTGTGTTTAAAACCATTTGAGAGGTTAGTGTCCTTTATGCACCACTTCTCTGAATCAGTATTAACTAAGCATGAATGGGGAGGCAGCTCCAAGTGACTGGGATTCTCCCACAACAGGAGCTAGCCCACTCTGTAAAACACAAGACAGACTCTGGGGAAGGCAATTTCCCATGTGGTTCTTCCAAAGAATTGGGAAGGAAAGTGGGATTCAAGGTTTCTGCAGCAGCACTGGGTGGGTGGAAAGCTTTCAAGGCTGACCCTGCCTGTGGAAAGCCAAAGGTGCAGACTGTGTCCTTATGGTACAGGCCCACAGACTGCACCAGACCAAGGACAAACTCTCAGCATCTTTTCCTGTGGGCCATCAAGACAGATGCTTTCATGTACAGCCCCCCTGTATCTGTGTCTAGGCTTCTGCCTGGAAAAACATAAACTACTTCCCACAGGCAAGATGTTATTTTAGTGTTGAAAAGTCACATCTGCAACACAGCTCCTAACAGGACTAGCATGACAAACATAAAGAGCAGAACATTCATTTCCACAGCTCATGTCAGAAATCCAACGCTCAGAGCAAGGGGTTAACAGTTACAGGCAGCACAACACAACATACTTCCCAAACACATCTCAGAGTTAAGAACTGGAAAACGTTTGCAAAACTAATCATGCAAGAAGTGAATGAATGGAAGCACACGTTCCAGCCAAGCAGTAGTTAGCTTTATTGAGTTTCATAACACTGCATCAAAACCAACAGAAATTAGAATTCCTTTTTGCTTCTTAACATTAGTAATTTCTTAATGAAAATGTGATTATGTTTAATGATATTAAGAGAAAACCAAGGAACAGGAGCAAGAATAAAGTTAGACAAGATGCAGAGCCAGCGTCCCCTTCACGTACTCCCCCTGGTGTCAGAGCAGTGGAGCTCTTGGAAGTGCTGTTAAATTTTCTCAGGTCAGTGTCAGGGATTGAATCCCAGGAGGCAGCATCTGATGAATCAAATATACCGTGGGTTGCTATGAACCATGCTGTACTTTCGAAGACACATTTGGATATCTTCAGGGGGACAGAAAGGGATTTATGAGAAAAGTTCAGGTTAATCAAACACGTTTCCCCTCTGGCTGCCTCAGTAAAGCTTAGTACAAATGTTAAGCATAATTCATTTTCCCTACTAGTTCCACAGAAAAGATCAGTGTGCAAGATCTGATACAGAATCTGTAACACCTCCTGCCCCCTGAAACATAGCTCTGGCCTCCCCTGCTTAGTTCTGTCCTTGCTTCATTACATGCATACAAGATGAAAACATAGGAATAGCCACAACTAAAACTACAGGAGACAAGAATGCTCTGACACTGCTTGTAGACACTAGTGTGTGCAGCTGCTAACATACACCCTGAGTTAAGTACACACTGCCAAACGACTGCTTTGAGGAAGCTTTTCAGCATTAACAGCTACATGCTTCTTCAGTAACTAAAGAATTACATTATAAAAAGTGTCCCCTTATGGCACGAGGAACGACTTAAGGCAGTGTGTGTAATTGTGTAATGGTGATAGCTGTCTGTTAGCAGCAGTACTGCTGTGGTACAATGGCTCAGACGACAGGCGAATCACCTCTAACTCCTCATTAACTCTGTTTCAGAGCTATGGCTTACGTTTCTGAATGGCACACAGCACCACCTAAAGAATGTGAGGAAGGCAAAAAGGTATTAGGCAAGCAATCATTCCTGAAACTTCAAGTGATCATTCATTTATTCCTTTGAGGCAGACTCGTACTCTCCTCCTCTCTCATTTCCAGAGACTTCCTAGTCTTCATAGACCTGGTGCAACCCAGTTAAGAAACTTCATAGCAACTTCAAACCCAAGGAAACATGCCTGGAAAAGAGAGATACAGAACATGTAAGTATTCTAAAAACCTGATCCAAACTGTTTTTCAAAAGCAGCACTATGCACATCTGATGGGGCTGATGTGGGAGGAGGAAGAGAATGAAAAAAAGGCTTGGACCAGAGGCAAGAATTCTACTATATCCCTCCACAAAAAGGCACAACTTCTACTCTGTTCAGTGCATTATTTACTGAAGGGGAAGCTGGTCTAAATTTAACTACAGATTTCTGTCTTCTACTGGATGTAGGGTCGGTAGAGAAAGACTATCAGAGAAAGTCAACAAAAGGCTTTCACACAAAGCTTTGAAGAAAGGTTTATTTGGTGTTCCTCCTAGACTAAGGTACATTTTTAGAACCGAGACATCAACAGCTAAAAGCACCTGCAGAGACAAAGAATCTCACTGAAACAGTACAACACTGATCAGCCAGTTCTCTCCTCTGCAGACTGCAAACATTATTCCCTGTGAGCGGCCATCCCCAAACCCCAGCTGGGATCACAATTTACTTACCGCATTAGCAGGAAATGCCCTTATCATTACAGCTGTGAAGCCCTTGTACAGAGATGCAACTCCTTCCTCTCTGATAAGTTCTCTCAGCACATCTCTAAAGCCATTTGGGTATTTTCCTGGAGGAGCTGAAAGGGATGCAGAACACATTAGTAGCTGTGTGGTAGTCACAAGCATAAATTTAACAGCGCAGGATTCTCAACAGGTTCATACTGCTATGCCATCTAGGTGACACCAGAATCCAAGCACTGCTTAAGCTATGTTGTGACAACATCTGCTCAGGAAAATTCTCTCTCTCAGTCAAAAGCAAGCAAACAAAAAAAGACATCTTACTACAGGCTCAGTAAACAGAAGGTAGGTGCCCACCACCACCACAAAGAATCTATATCATCTAGTCCACCAAACCACCTAAAAAGCTAGGAACATACTTGGGTTCTTCACATATGTGTCTCAAGCTCAAGACATGCTCCTTCCCAGATGCGTGCTCAGATGGCATCTTCCATTGCTGCCCATCTCATTCTCAAAGCACCACACTGAGCGTGGTTGTGACAAGCTGACATAAAACTCACCAGTCTGGAAACGGGATTTCAGCACGTCTGGTGGAATGGCAACTGCCCAGTTGAAGATCCCAGCCAGGCCCCCAGCAAAGAGGATCCTTGCCGCACTGAGGTCATTCACACTGTGGTGGGATTGGGGTGGGAGAAAAGGAAAAAAGAAAACAGAACCAGAGAAAGTTAAAAAAGAAGTAAATTCTCATCTGTTTTCACTAGGGTGACAAAGAGGCAGCCCAGCTGAGAGCCAGAAGGCAGCACAATGCTGCAGACACACACAGAGCAGAGTCTGAGCAAGATTTCCAAGAATTAGAGCTTTGTGGGCAAATGTACTAACTCCACCCTACAGGTTCATTCAGCAGCGCACAACAGCTGCTCTGTGAAAAAAACTAAAGACCCAACAACAAAAATGCCCAGCTCTGTGCACACATAAGGGTGAAAACAAAAATACTTGAGTATTGCTTACTTGGCTAATAAGATCCAAGGCTGACATCTGAGAGAACCTCAGAATACACTTCTGATCATCAGTTAACCCCAGCCCAAACCAGCTCAACTCACAAGATGAGCAACCATTTTATTTAATTTGTTTTGATGACACTGCTCTAAATCTCTTTGTATTTGGGGAGATTAGCCAGCAGTGCCTGGGAAGTCCAGAAAATGATGACTGCAAGATCTCACTTACCTCTTTCCCTCAGGGGTCAGAATGTTCTTCAGCCACTCATACGTCATGAAGTACATTCCGCTGGCTGGGACATCTGGTGGGTAAACAGCAAAGCCTATGAGTAGTGCGAAAGGAAGCCTAGAGGCAGAGCAGCCCCATGCCAGCTCAGCGCCACCACTGAGCACATCCTGATTCCTTTCTGAACCTCCTCTATAAACCTAATCTTCTGTTGCTCTGGACAGAGAAGCCTGAACTTTCCAATGAAGAGCAGGTGCTAAAGGCAAGAGCAGGGCACCCTTTAGCAAGCACTTCTACAAGCAGCCTTTCAAGTCAGATTGTAACCTGCCTGCTGGCTGTTAAGCTAATGATGAGACAGCTCTAAGCTTTCTTACTTACTGCACAGCAGATCAGAGCAGTTCAGGAGCTCTAGGAGTTTTGCACATTATTTGTTCTAATAATTCTATTTTGGGGGCTTTTTTAAGGTACTCCCACAGCCCACTCTTAGCTCATGCCTGAACTGGAGAACCAGCCTAAGTTACATTGTTGCCAGAGTTACACTGGTACCTGCTACACTTCCATGAGAATCAGAGGATAGATCCTAAACTGGGATATCAAAGCACGTAAGTTGGGAAATGTTGCCCCAGTACAGGGAACAACCTAATGCCTTTCAAAGAAGAAAGTACCGAAACACATGAAGGATTCAGTGTCTGGCACAATTACTTCTGTTGTTGTTGTGAGAGGGGTTGTGACATCCCAGTCCAAAATAACCCACACTCAACTGGGCAGAAAGCAGAACTGCTGCAATCACCTCTTCAAAAGCAGCATGATACAGCAACAGACAGTCACAGGCCTTCTCCCAAGGAAGGAAAAAAAAAAGGAACACACAAAGCCCACTTCTGTATTTGTCTTTGCTCTTTGTTTTCTCTGCTCCTCTCCTGAAGTCTCTCATTTCTTTTGGCTTCTCAGGTCTTAATTACTTTCTATATCCCTCTGATCCTTGTCATCTAATCTCTTCCTCACTCACTGAGAATCTCATGTTTATTTCTCAGTCCCTTTGAGGCATTGGAGTAGCTCTGCAGACTGCAAAAAAAGAAAGAAGGGTGACACAGCATCTTCAGTTGTCTAAAGAGACAGTGAGATCTATGATAACATGTCAGGCTTCCTCTTTTAAAGTACCCCACGCAGAAGCAGCATGATATCCCCATCAGTTACCTCTCATGAGGGTGAGCACGGTGCCCTTGTACACGCCACGAATACCAGCCTCACGGTACAGCTGTTTTGCACAGTCCAAAGAGCCACTGTATTTAGTTTCACCTGTAGCTGCCTGGATCTGAAGGATTAAAGTGATAGTTTCTGACTAGTGAAGGTTTCTGGCTGGTGAACAATCATTCAGCTAATAGTTAGAAAGCCATATGCGTGTTTCCAGACAGGAAGGAGCACATACTCATCCCACAGGCATTCCTGCATATGAAACCTGTGTCACTTCCTCAAACAGCTCTTTCGCATTCAAGCTGAAGATTTGTTTACTGTTACTTGCAGAGACTAGATTCTCCCTTATTTTTCCTTAGTATAAGCCTGAAACAACTGAAGCCAGTTAGGTAATTCTACATTTGCACTGACAAAAAGTCACCTTCAATCTGTATGTGTAGAAAAGTTTCCAATATATCATCATGTCACTATTTCGTGTGTTTTGGAATGCATTCCTTAGTTCTGTATTGGGAACAGGAACTGGTCAAGGTAACATTTCCACACTGAAAAAACCCCCAGACTTTTCCAGACTTTGAAGTGCACAGGGGCGTCCACCAATGCCAATACTAGATAGTATAAGGCTTGTGCTCTGTAAAATGGCTAGAGCAATGAATGCTGTGTGTACTTATACTGTCATGGTGAGTTTGTATAATACTTCTTCGTGACACAGTTGCATTAAATGACAGTTGTCTCCTGTCAAAAAACAGAACAGAATAAATACACTAACCAAAGAAGTTCCTGGTATGGAAAGACAAGACCCCTAATATTAAATTCCGATCACCACCATCAAATGCCTTACCTGTAAAAGGCACTTGATTCTCTCTCCTGGAGCCATGATTACTGTTGTGAACACGCCTGACAACATGCCAGCCGCAAACAGCTGAGGATATCTGCCCGTGGAAACAGAAGAGATATTGACACACACAGTACATATGAAATGAAGGGCAGAAAAACACCTGTTATCACCAGATTATGCTGTTCCAAACAGTAGTAGTGGAACTAGAAACGCATCCACTGCTTCTGATCAGTGCAGAAGTGCCTCATCAATGCGTAATTAGAGCTAAACATTTAAGATCTCTAGGACTCAACATGCTGGTTCCCACAGCAACCATAACTCAGCTCTTCATATCTGCTGTATTTGTTAGTATTCCTTACACTTGCGTATTTTTACTACACCGTTCCTCATTCATTTTTATTCCCAGCAGTCTCTTCCTCCTCCAGTCTCCCACGCCTCTCAGTGACCCCAGCTACCACACATATTCCTACTTGTGCAACCAGAAGCCTCCTTTCTGTAACCTCGCAGTTCCTCACTCCAGCCTCTGCCAGCATTGATGCTGTCATGCCAATCGTTCCGCATCTGCTTTCACATGGCAAAGTCTTTGTGACAGAAATTCCTTACAGAAGCATCATAAACTTATCTTCAAGTCCAAGCTCCTGCTACCTCCTCTCATAAGATGACCTAACATCTCAATTTAACTAAATTCCACACCTCCTGCTTCTCTTCACTTGCTCAAGAGATGGCATTCTATTCAGGTTTTCTAATTCTTCCACCTTTCTTCACTCTTAAATTCCCATTCAATATTCCTGACCATTCAGACCTCCCTCATCACTCCACATGCACCTCCTGCTCAAACTAAGCATTGAGTTTTAGCTGACCTTGGGATTAGTCAGGCCTAGAAAAGATGGAGCGAAACCTGAGGAGCCTGTTCTATCTCCTTCCTCCCAAATCTTCCCTGCATTGGGAATCACTGCCACCCTGCCTGTCTCTAGACCTATAACCATGGTGCTAAGAGTCTGACCTTTATTTTTAAGCCTTATGTTCCAAGTACACTGTATCTTACTGTGTCAAGTATGCACCCATAGCACAGCACAGCTGGGCACAACAACAGTTCCACCATCTATTTGTTCTTTCTCTCCCACTGTTCTGCTTGAGAGGAGTTCCACATAAAGACTCAAAAACCTACAATGCCCTTCTCCAGCTTGCTTCTTAAAGCTTCCCTTTGGTATGATGCGTAAAACACAAGGAACCGAGGCAATTAGGCTGCTGGAAATAAGCCCACAGCCCATTTGTTTCCTTGTACTGTCCACTCCGTACTGTCCCCCTGGTCTTACACTTCAGCCTTGTCTGCATGAGGACACTAAAACAGGGGTGAGCAGTGCCCCAGCATCTCAGCACTGCTCCCTCTGTGCTACCTGAGCAGAGGAAGCTCACTTTGTCTCAGCAGCGGTTAGTGCTGCACAGCCACATGCACTCACACCACCTGGGCAGTCCCCATGCAGGCAAGGCCTCCAACAGAAACCACATCTCTGCACCCCACCATGCATGGCTCAACACAGTGGACTACTGATTCCTGACTGAGCTCCTATACATTGCACCAACAATAGAATATAATGTTGCTAAGATACAGCTCTGTTCCTGTAGAGCTAGAAATCACAACTAGTTAACAGAGCACTTTATGAGTGGGTTTTTTTTTCATGCCTAACTTAACGTGTAGAAAACCACACAATGTTTTCTTAGCTTCCTACCTCTTTTCCAGAAGCTTAAACATGCCTGAGAGAAGGGCTGCTCATAAACACCTCCCTTCAGAAACTAGTAAAAAACATTTCTGTGGCTATCACTATATCCTGATGTAAGGACACAGCAAAAGTCATAGCTAACAGGGGAAACAGAACCAGTACTGTGAACGCTATCAAGACTACTTGGCCATGAATTTATTTCTCCCATAGCTTCTGTTAGTAGCAAGACTGCTGGCAGGCAATCATTATATAGCTGATACTGTACCCATCTAAACCGGAATTGTTCCTTAATGGCTCTTTCTCATGTAGAAAGCGAGTTGCATAGCAGCTGCCCACATGCTGTCTGTTTTTAGCCTGTGCTATCAGTCCCACGCTTCCAGAAACATTTAAACACGAGTGTTTTAATTTTTAGAACTATATTTATAACCTAGGAAAGGAGACAAATTTACATCACACTCAACAGGCAACAATGTATCAGCCTGCAAGAGCTTGGAGCGCCTTTCCCAACTGTCTGATTAACTCAGAAACTCACGTCAAAACGTCATCAGGTTTTCTCTGCTGGAGCCTTTTTCCCAAGCCAAATCCAAAGAAGCACACAGCAAACATGGGTGTCACTCCGACAATAGGAGCTGCCATTCCTCTATATAAGCCTCGGACTCCCTGCAAGAAACAATACCACAAGAATTAATTGGTTTTGCATAGACTTTGCACACATCAACTTACTGAGAGGAAAACAGCTACAATACATTGTCAGTCATACAACCAAATTAATTACAGGAATAATGGGGTCTGTTGTTCATTTGTAATTATACATGTTTAGCTGAGGCTCAGCAGTTGTTACAAGGGAAAGTTGTCCTTCCTGGGAAACACAGGTACCACTTACACCCTTCTGTTCCAGTACTGGTCATCCTGTACTTATACCTCAAGTATGAGGAAATCAAGTTAAAAGCTAACAGAGCAATAGTCCTAAGGATTATGTTGAAAGTCTTCTCTTATTAATGAGTGTGCTTTATTAATAAGTCATCAAATGCAGTAGTGTAAAATCCTGACACTGAGCCTGAGAACACTGGATTCACTCTTTAAATAAA
The DNA here is from genome assembly GCA_009867235.2 of Psittacus erithacus. Taxonomy (NCBI): domain Eukaryota; kingdom Metazoa; phylum Chordata; class Aves; order Psittaciformes; family Psittacidae; genus Psittacus; species Psittacus erithacus. The sequence goes on from WYDI02011586.1 coordinate 9,050, forward strand.
GGAAGAGCCAGAGAGACCAACCTGAACAACTTCACTCCCCACACAAATTCAATTTGAAATGAATTCAACAGCAAATTGGGGCTTTTTTCCTTCCTCAAGTCAAAACCTTTCCAGCATACAAATTCACACTCCTGATGTTTCCCTTCAGCAAGCTACATGCATGGAAAAATTCTATTGCAGACCACAGCAGCAGCAGCAGTTATTTCATTTATCTTGCCTTTGAACTGAACTTTTTCTAACAGAAAGGAGTTATCTTTCGAGATAAAGGCTAGATGCACAAATTAAACATTTGCTGGTCTGTCCACCCCTTTCTTTCCTCTCCCAAAATAAATTACTGTATCTCAGTATGTGTCTGTACCTGACTGTAATGAAAGTGGATCTAGCTGAGAAAGACCAGACACACCTGCTCAACCTTCCCATGAGCAGTTCCCTGTTTCCATTTCCCCTAGAGGGAAACAAAAGGCCTTGGCAGGGACGTTTAATAGTTTTCCTCATAGAAACTGATGAGTATTGAGTAGGAGTCAAGAGGCAGCATTACTTTGAACTTCACATCACAAGGCTATTATTATGGTTCAGCTCTAATGTCCGTGCTTCAGCAGGGGTGTTAAAAAACGCAGGAGACTGAGGGCTAGAAAAGCATTTCAGTGCTTTGTGAGAGAGACTAGGGAAGCAAGATTTATTTTGGTCACATAACAACTTGTTAATATCATCATGAAAGAAGATTTTGGACATGAGGCAGATCTTAGTTACCCAGCAAGCTCCAATGGTTAGAAATCAGACTTCAGACTAGTAAACCAACAGTGGGGCTTTAAAGCCATTGTTTCCAAGTGGCAAATAGCTGCTGGAAAAACTCATGAAGCGGAAAAATAGATTCTATGTCACTTACAAGACTTTAAACCAAGGCTGCCTGTCCTTCTAAAACCAAAATAGACTATGGTTCAATCACATGACATGGCTGCTTCAGGAGCAAAAACCATTGTCCACCTTCTGAAAACTGAACAAATTGCTGTAACTGTCCCTCTGTTATCAAAAAAACAAATAGAGAAATAAAACCGCTTATTAATGCTCCTCTGCCTTCTTGTAGATGGCATAACACATTATAGAAGAAAGTAAAAAAACTACTTGTATGAACAAAGTTGATATCCTGCCTACATCAGCATTTCCAGAGATAATTCCAAATACCAAAGACAGCAAGATTCCGCTGACTACAAAAAAGCTGGCAAACAACTGCCAACAGTCACTCCAGCCTATAACTTCAGGCATTAATATCATACTATTTTGAACCAAAAGTGTTTAACAATATAGAGATATACACCTGGAGGTAATGTGGTTGCCAAGTATTTCATAAGTTTTGTAATCCACCTATAAACTTGGATTAGAACCAATCCAACTCGTAACCCCAGAATAGTGTAGTCTTCAGGAGGGCAACATTCCCTCATGATTCCATTTCTGCCATACACAGAAACAACTGATGTTTTTGGCAGGCGCTGCAGATGACATGCTAACACTGTACCTCTCCAACCAGAGTCTTTCTGAAGCAGTCAAAGGTCCCAGAATAGAGCGAAGGCTGACCAGGCTGCGGCTTCGGCTGGGTCTGCAGTCTGACCTTGTGAGATGGGACATGAAAACAATATTTTATTAAATATTACAATCTAAACTTTAATTCTGAGAATACCTCTATATGAAATATATCCCTGGAAGTGCTTAAGGCCAGGTTGGATGGGGCTTGGAGCAACCTGATCTAGTGGAAGGTGTCCCTGCCCAGGGCAGGGGGCTGGAACTGGATGAGCTTTAAGGTCCCTTCCAGCCAAAACCATTCTATGATATGATGATAGGAGATGACTGTTACACAATAAGCTTTGTGACCAGACTTTATGATGTTGTTAGAGATTGACACCACTTTCACCCTCTGCAAAAGAGATGAGACTAAATTTTAATGTATTTTTAATTATTAACATATTCAATGAATGAATTGCTGAGATGACACCAGGATAACAACCCCACCTCAATACCTGAGTGCTAATGTCATGTCACTGCTCCACTTTCTCACACATCTGGTGCGCGTGTGCACCCTCCTTCTGCACCCCATTTGTCTCCATGTGCCTGCCCCGTGTCCCCATCCTGTGTGTCCCATGGGTTGCTTCCGACTCCCGTCTGTCCCAGGGGGCCGGGTCCCCGCCGCAGCCCGGTGCTGACGGGCTCAGCTTAGCCTCCCGACTTCCAACGCCGTAAACACCGACGGCCTTATTTTAACGTTTACCAGAAACCAGCTGCGGATGGGACCCGGCGGCCTCCGCACCGACAGAGGGCGCCCCACTGTACGATCCGCCCCGCTAGGTACACCGGGACCTTAAGACCGTCCAGCCTCCCTCCGCGCGGTGCACACCGGGACATGTAGTCCTCCCGCCACCGCCCGCAGGCAGCCGCGCTTTTCTCCGCGCTGTGTCCGCCGGCTGCCACAGCCTGAACCGCACTGCACGGCACCGGGCCCTGTCGGCGCCCACTGCCTCACCTTGATGGTGTCCAGCGGGTGCCCCACGAACACCAGGCAGACGCCCCCGAAGCCGCCAGCAAAGAAGTTCTTCACGGGGCTGATAGGCTGCGGCTGCTCCGCCATGGCGGCGGCTGTGCGTGAAGAACGGTGCCAAGGCGCTGCGTCCCCGCCGAGCCACTGCCACCCCCTCCGCCCCGCGACCTTTGCCCCAGTGCCGGGCCGCGCGGCACGCCGGGATGCTGTGGGCGGTGAGCGCGGGGCAGGTCGGGAGCGCGGCAGCAGCGGCGGGACCTTCCTCCATCGAGCGCTACTACCGGCTGAGGCCCCGCCGGGCCCACAGCGGCTCCTTGGGGTGACCCCACGCCGCCGTCTCGATCCCCTTCATCGCCTTACTCCCCTTCTGGGGCTTCGTTGTGCTTCGGGCTGGGGCCCCGCCCGGCGGAAGTGACGCCCCGCGGAGGCCGGTGCTTCCGGCGCGCAGGCAGTGGTGGTCCGGCAGGAGGAGCCCGGCGCCGCTCCCTGCTCGCCACGCCGCCGCACGGCCGCGCTTCGCGGCGCCCGGTAAGTGCGGGGAGCTCCGGTGGGGGCCGTCTGTGTCATGGTGCGGGGGAGCGGTGAGTGCTGGGGGAGTGCGGCCGGCGCATGCCCGTGTCTGTGTGTCTCCGCGGGGTCCGGGCGGCGCGGCAGGTCCCGGGGCGGGGCGAGCCCGGCGGGAGGGACGCGGTGTCGCTTCCCTGGGGCTGGTGCTCGGTTTAGTGCTGGGGTTGGGCTGCAGCGGGGAGAAGCCGGGCAGGGGCACGGGCTTTGTTGGGGCTCCCTGTTCTTGGCCCTTCCTCCACAGCTCCCGGTTATCCAGGCTTCCCTTCTGTTCTGGCTGTGCGGGACAAGTAGGGTTTAGGATTGCACGCTTGAGAAAAGAAGTGGACCTGAGGTAACTTAAGTAGAGTGGGCATCTTTCTGCCTGAGCTCGGAGCTACTACAGAAGGAAGGCTTGCATAGGTATATGTGAAATAACTCAATAGATAGGAAAGGATGGGAATGAAATGGGTTGGATGAGTTGGGAAGGACAAAGCAGGCATGCTAGTATGAACAAAGACTGAGCAGTGGGACAAGAGCGTGCAGATTCATTAAGGATGTACATGGAGGGCTCTGCAGAGTCATCTGTGGTGGATACCATGGGGTGTCATTCTAGTTTCTCACTCTTGGGATGAAGAAATCCTGTCTAAAATCTCAGTGGAGAAACTGCGAGGTATATGTGCTGCATGTGTGATAGAGAGTTTGGGGATAATCCATGGATTACACATTTGAGTGACCTAAGGGAAGGTATGATTAACATTGATAGCCAGTGTGAAGCTGGGTTGTAGATGGTTTCAGAGAATAGTGTTGGCCTATTTCCATGGATAAGTGGTTCAGGAGACAAACTTAAGTTACACTGTCCCTGTTTTGAAATTATCAATCAAGAGGTGAAAGAAGAAAAAGCCATCTCATATGGCTGAGAAATACCACAAGAAAAGAAGAGGTGCATCCTTCAAGAGACTTAAGATAGAAATCACACAGAGGTAGAGACACAGGGCAAGAAATCAGAAGAGCACGATGCGGTGGGACAAGATACGAGAGACTCAGAGAGAGACTGATGGTGTCATATTTGAAGCTGTTCTGTTTCAGAAGACCTTGTGGAGAAGATTTTTTATAAAGCAGGAGTCAGCAAGAGGGCATCTCTGTTGGAGCTGGCAAGCAGCTGAGGATAGGGATGGGTGTGTTTTGGAGTTCCTGCAAGGAGACTGGAGAGAGCAAGGGGATTAAATTGTACCAGTGATAGTGAAGATGAAGGAGTATCATGGATGAAGGTGGTAAAGAAGGACCTCATCCTCCCTTGGGTAGGAAAGCAATCTAAATGCAGTTTAAAATTTTATAATCTGATTTGGGAGATTATGGTGATTATTTAATTTAGATACTCGTTGCTTTTTAGACCCTCTTTTTTGAGCTTAACGTCTTTATTATCTTAAAAGCTAGAGCTGTCATGTATACGTGTGTCTTGTCTTATCTTCAGAGAGCTTGTGATTTGCTCGTGAATGAGGGCATTGGGCTGAATGTTAGGTGAATTCTGTTCCTCGTTTTCCTAGTACCCTGCTATGCTTTGTCCACTGAGATTGTGCCTTAGCTTTCCTCTCTCCAAACGTCTGTGTAACATTCCATTATGCTGGAAGCGAGCTCTTTCCTAGAGTGTTATGACAGGAGTTGTGAAAGTCATCCTGTCTGCAGACCGTTTTCTGCTTGATGTGGCCCATTTGCCCATGCAGACAGTTCCTCTGTTCAAGTAAGTGTGTTAGTGGCACAGAGAAACATTTCTGTGCTCTTCTGAGCCTCTTCCCCAGTGACTGGTACATAACTGCTGAAGTACCAGGTGGGCCTGTTATTCTATTTGGATATCTAAAAACGTCTCCTTGCTTGGGTAGGACTCACTAGATGCTGAGAGAACAAATGGACCCAGTGTTTGGGGTTTTTTTTCCACATCTAAGGTGCGGGATGATCCGAGTGAGTTTGGGAAGTTTCCTGACTGGTGGAACTTGCCTGGGCTTTGTGAAGCTCTGAGGTTGGCTGAACAAAGCTGTGGCACACTGGACTATTGATGACTCTGTAGGAGCATTCACAGTTATTCCTTTAACAGAAGGTTTAGCAGGTAAAGATCTATTAGTTTTTATGCAGGAGGTCAGTGTTGATACAGATTAAGCCCAGAACTAAATCATTAAGCAGGGTAGAGGGAGGGACGATTTAGGTTTGCCTTGTGTCTGTCAAATCAGATTTCATGCCTGTCTCTTTCCAGTGTGGAGAAAGGGTGCCTCTGCTCCTCTGAAGTTCAGTGGGAAGCAGTGCTTTAAAATAGTTATGTGCTACTTATTTTGTGGATGACTGAGGAATCAAGAGGCAAGTGAAGGGAATGGATACCAGAATTCAGGGGATAATACAATTAGCTGCTAGCCTTCATCTTCTCTCAGTGGAGGTTCGTATCTGCTGCCCCTCAAATTAATTGTACATCACATCTCTTCCTGGTTATTGTGTGCTGCTTGGCCAGGTTGCTGGAAACAGAAAGCAAACAAGTTGAGGAAAAGTAATGAAATTTGTGGTTGTGATTTCTTGTGCTCTAAAGTCAGGATTCTCAAAGCTTGATCATGGTTTTCCCAGCAGCTACAAATTGTGATACAGTGGGAATATGTTTGAGTAACAGAGCTAACAACATAGTAATGCAAAATGCAAACATGTATAAGAAATGCAATGCATGCTGCTTGAGGAGAACAAAGCTATGTTTTTATGTATATATTTTATATGTAAAATTCAGTTGCAGCATTGTTTTAAGTCTTGTATTTAATATGTTCTTTCTTAAAACTCAATTATTTGATTTTAAATGAAAATTTGTGACTACAGATGGGGTGGCACAATTCAAAGTTGATATGTGCTCTGCTGCTGAACCTCTAAGAACTCGCGTTCATATGGTTTAGTTACACAGCAGAAAGTTTGTAGTTCAATTGGCTGTTCTGAATCTCCTTGAATAGCAGCAGTCAACAGGAGCTTAAATTTTTACACTCAGAAGGTAAAAAGTATATATTGGAAGGTAATAAAATGAGAGAATTACTTTTATTTGCCCCCTCAGATGTAAAGGCCAAACTACACCACTTCCAGTAGAACCTACTTAAAGGGATTGATTAATTTCACCATTTCCTTTGAGGTAGTATTGAAGCGTGTTAAGTTGGGTGTATGTGAGAGATCTGATTGCTTGTCTTAATTTCTGAAGTCCCACTCAATGCTTGTGGTGCTGAAGCAATGTGGACTTGTACAGGGTGTCACAGGTGGCCTTTCTGGCTCCTGTGGTCATAGTTAAGGGGTTTGTGTTTTTCCTGTTGGTGAAATGGATGTGATGCTTTTCTGTAGCACTTCAAGCTTTTGGTAAAAACTTAATACCATAACCTTACTCGAGTTCTCCGTAAAGATCTGTAGTGAAGGTTATGCAGCTGCTTTCCAAATGTCAAAAGTCTCAGGGCCCACTCTGGGATCTAGGGTGCAATGGAATAAACCAGTCTAAGGTTTTAGACCTTGCCTAGAAGAGCAGCTTTGGCTTTGCAGGTACAGGAGTCACAGTGGATCCAAACCAGGGGCCTGCACAGCAGAATTGTCTGTAGCTGGGCCGTTGGATTGGTCCATTCCTGGCTGTTTGATCACCTGTATGATGCTGATGTGGCCTCTCTTACAATTCCTTAGGCAACAGAAAAAACTGTTTTTCCCCCCTTAGGAGACAGAACTCAGATGAAATCAAAAGAAGGATAAAGTTTGGAGGAGAAAAAGAAGCTGCAATTGCTTTCCTGGTCTGCAGTTTGACAGGGCATTAAGATGTCAGTGGACATGAACAGCCAGGGCTCTGACAGCAATGAAGAGGATTATGACCCTAACTGCGAGGAGGAGGAAGAGGATGAGGATCCTGGGGATATTGAGGATTATTATGATGGGGTAGCTAACGACGTGGAGCAGCAGGGAGCAGATGCCTTTGATCCAGAGGAGTATCAGTTCACCTGCCTGACTTACAAGGAGTCGGAGAGCACTCTGAATGAGCACATGGCCAGCTTGGCTGCCACGTTAAAGGTGAGGAAAGGTTTCTGACCCTAAAATAAGTCTGTGATTGAAAAGGCAAATGTGGAGTATAGACTGAAATAAAAACTATGGTGATGTTGCTGTTATGGGGGATTGGAGGACCATTATTAAAGGTCCCTGGTTCAAAACTGACTCCAAGGTTTACAATTGTTGCATTCTGGTTCTGGGGCCTGAAAACTCTTCCTTACTGAATGTTGATTCTGACAGGTTGTGGTTTTTTTACAGAGCTGAGCTTCATAACCAAAATTCCTGAGTTACAACTCTTTGCATTAACACAATGCAAAGAGGATATATAGAAAAGAAACAAACCAAATCATAAATGGTGCAGAGTGGTACAGCTGTGTGTGAGGAATCTGGGAGATAGGAAGACAAGCTGAAACTCTGTACTTCTAACAAATTCACCTTTCTTTGTTGGTTCTGAGAAAATAATCATAGACTTTCAAAGACAGATCAGGTGTTGTGCCAGTTATTAACCCTACCATTACAGTGACAGCAATTAAAGTACAATGCATTTACCAGCTCTTGTAGTGACTAATTCATCACAGAAGAGTCACACTGTGAGTCAGCTCCATGGTATTATGCTCAATAAGAATTTTACAAAGTTTACTTTCTCTTTGTGCAATCAATTTACTTTAGTACAGGGTAGGAATGAGAGGTTCCCCCTCTGCCTGGTCAGTGTGCTTCAGTCCCAGTGTTGGTCAGACAAAGGCAGAGTTTTCTAAGGTCTAGATGTAGACACTGGGTTGAAATTATTGATGCATCTACTCTGTAACAGGCCTCCTGTTTGCTCTTTGGAACAACCTTTGAAAACAGGGTAGGTGATAGCAGCATATAAAAACCATGTTGGATAGGTTTTGATTCCTATTTATTTAGTATGAATCAAACCTAATTTTAAACAATGAGAGGGATCTCTTGGTCTTTATTTGCACATCAGTGTCCTATAGAAGCAGTATAACAATAGGTCTATGAAGTCTGTAAACAACAGGCTGTGAAGAGCACCCATACTTTTTGCTGTGTCTCTGATTTTGCTGTCTGTGTGCTTGTTCCCAGCATTCACCATCTCAGAAAATTAAGTTTTACTCTTTCTTGACCGTCAAATTCATGTTTTTACTTCTTCAGAATGTGCAATTCAAGCTCTGAATGCCTGCTGTTCCCTCGAGATTGTCAGAAAAGGGAGGCAAAGGAAAAGAACAATGAGAATAGTTGGTCCAGCTGCCAGTAGCTCTTGGTTCTTAGCAATTAAGTAAAGATTTAGAACAGCTTTTCTGCTCCTTACTGTTTGCCTTCAAATGGAGCCCTCTTCAAAAAGGTGACCCCTGCCATATTGCTCTCTTGAATTAACAAAAGCAATATTTTATTTAGTCTTTAAAATTAGGCTTCCAGAGTTAAAATAATTTTTACAAGAATTCTGAAGACCTCATTGGGCTGCCCAGGTAATACCAACCTGCTAGCTCGACTGTCACTCCAAATATGATTCAAGCAGGGAACGTTTAGATTCCATTTATATGAAGAATATGCTTACATCAAGTGCTACGTTTTGGTTTGTGCATGAGAAGATAAAAATGTATTTGGGTAGAAACCTGAATAACTGTGATCTTGTAAGACGCAAAGACCTTAGCTCATGAAGTGCCACATTAACTCTCTGTTCGCTAGCAGCAGTGGTGCAAGAATTGTTCCTTTCTTGGAAATCTACTGTGGTTCTGCAGCATGTGCTTTTTTGTTTCCTGGCATACTTTCTCACAATACTTCAGTGACCCTGTTTCTTCCTTCCCTTCTCTTTCCCTGAGGAACCCTGTCATTTTGTTAGTTTTCTGAGACAAAGTGGAGTGGAAAGAATTTGCATTGAATTAAGAAGCTTAGAGAAGAATGAAATTGAATAGAACATCTTAAGCTATTTGTTATCATTATTTTCCATTGATTTAATGGATGTGAGTAAACAGGGGCAGACTTTTATAAGAGCTGTGTTAACTTCTTCCCTCTGACTTCCTTAAGCTCTAACGACTTCCTTCTGAAGACTACCTTCATAATGTCTTGGGGATTTTGGATAGTGGTAGTGGTTCTTTTGGAGCACAGTAGTTTGGTTTTGTTGATTTAATCTCATTTACCTTGTGATACCTACTGATTATGTCTGAGCATTAGCTGGGAATTAAGGCAGAGTGGTTGTTCCTGACAGATGAAGGTAAACTGAAGACTCTTCAGGAGGTACAATGTTAAAGGCAATGCATGATACGGTATCTGAGCAGTTTGCTATCACAAGAAATTAATAGACTAATACAGTTTCCTAAAGCAAAGAAAAAAATGAATGCAATAAATAGACTCAATGCCATGTTTGAATGTTCTGACACTGTATATTGTCATTAGGTGAGTCACTTTCCAAAGGTTGAGTTGGGGGTATTAAGCATGTTTTTTCTCTGTGACATATTGTCTATATACTTTTAAGACCAGTAATGGGTATTTGGAGCTTTATGTCTTCATACTTGCAATCTGTAGTGTTACCAGCTAGTAGTAATCTAAATAAACAGTATTTCAGTTGCTGTGCTTATTAACCCTCAACATTTGGTTTTTAACCTCTTCAGCTGTTTCAGGCCAATTGTTGAATTCCGATGTTCTTAAAAGTGTGGAGATGAAGAGTGATCCTCCTTGGAAACCCTCCTGGCTAACTTAATTCCCCATGAATTACAGCTGACTTTGTTCTCACTCCTACGGAAGCTAAACAGACGAGTGAGCAAATCTTGTATTGGCTGGTGAACCTCAGGTCAGGTGTGAGGGCCCTGCATATATTAAAATTGTGAATACAGTGCTTGCTTTTTGTCTATGCCAGAGAGACAAAAATCAGTGAAAAGCTGAAATCTGATAAAAGCATGAAACCCAGCATGTAGGTAGATGTATGTCCTTGCATCTTTTACTGTCATAGGAAACTTTTACCTTGAATTTTTCTGACTCCCTTTTTTTATCTGATGGGGAATTAGAGTATAGAAAAACCAGTACAAACAAGGTAGTGGTAGATAGAATCAGCTGTGCTGTGTGGCAGGTTTGCGACTACAGTAGTGATTGTCCCAGAGCCATGCGGAAGCAAGAGGGACTTTGCAAGTGGTACTCTGAAAGTTTCTCCTCATTTTGGTTTTAGTAAGACCTAAAGTCCTTCCTTTCCAAGAAAATAGGAGGAAATGTTTGCTTCTGGGTTAGTGCTGTTAATCTGTAGGCCTGTTTGTGGAGGGTTCAGTTAATACCCTGACTAAAATTAGGACAGGCTATCTCTGCTGCAATATGCCAGAAGAAAATCACAAACTAATATCCAAAACTGTGATTCTGTGACCAAAAGGCCTGTGAGTTGAGGCAGATCACTTTTCATTCCTCAAAAGGTCACTTGACCAACAGTCAGCACTTGTTAAGGGCGATGCTCTTGAAAGCAGAATGGCACATATTGCGTGCACACCAAGAAAGGAATTACAACAGTTCTTTTGTAAAAGTAGATACAATTATATCTTCCATTATCTTTCAAAAATAATGAATTGAAATAGCATAGCAGTAAGTTTGTTTTCAAGATAACTGTCAGTGGTCATTGAGTGGATCCTGGTGTGGCAGTATCAGTCCATGCATACAAACAGTATGATAGGCAACAGTTGTGCAAACAAAGTTGACCCGGTCACTGGCAAGCAATTAAGTGTGTGATGATGTCATATGGTTTTTGTTTGTGAATGACACTTCCTGGCTCTGCTGAGGGTCTCGATGCAAGTCTGGGATATCTGTGCTGTTCCACATGACTGGCAGTAGTTGCTCTGTCTCAGTGGTGACATGGATCTTTCTAGTTTTTAGCAATAGTTTTTTAAAACTGGTGATATAAACCACTAGGTAAAACAGTTACAGTTTATGAATAAATCATTACTTGACTTTACATCTTTTTAGAAGCTGATTGTCAGTCATGAAGCTAAGATATTTCTGCATGTACATGGGAACAAGGAAAAGATAGTTGTGTATTACAGGCAAGTGATATTGATGTAGTCTTTCCATGAAAACCAAAGGAACTGTAAAATTGAAGAACTTGGAATTTTCAGTTTGCTAAAGCAAGTAATGTGCAAATATTTACCAGACAGCAAAAAGTTTACTTCCTGTGCTTCTTGAAATAACAGCTTGTGTTGTGGGGTATTTTTTTAGCCCTGTTCCTTGAAGAATAAAACTTGGTAGATGCAAAAAGTACTTGATGACATGACATAGTTCTGAATCTATTAATCCATGTTATCACTATGGATTTTTCAGAGATAAAACAGTTTTTCATATGTTCTTGCTCACCTCATTGATGTCACATCTTTTAATGCAACCAAATTAGTGTTTGCTCAGAAAAACACATCCTTCTGAAACTTCCCCACCCTCAGATAGTGCTGACACAGAACAGTGAGTTTTAGAGCTGCCTGGTGAATGCTGGCCGTGGTCCTTTTCAAATACCATGTTCAGCAGATCCAGAGTCATTTGCGTGGAGATTGGCAGCCTCTGTGAGCAGCTCTGCCTGCAGGATTTGGCGCTCACAGGATGCCTGTTCAATGTGATCCCAAAAAGTCCGTAAAGATCCAGTTGTCAAGACACCAGCATGTGCCTCCCTGCATTGCTGTGCAGACCATGACCAGGCATGTGGTGTGGGGTGCTTATCTGAACAAACCTGCTGTGTGGCATGCTTGCCGGTTTTTTTTGGTGCCTTAATGGCTTCATTAAACTTACATGCAGCATAAAATGGAAGTCATAAAAGATGAGCTGTACCTGAGTTCCTCAAGTACAGGAGAGGTATGAAAGCCCCTTGAAATATTAACATGCATATATATAAGAACAGGGTTTGAAAAATTTATGTTCAAAGTTAATGTCAATAAGAGCCAACATTGGTAGATGTAAGTATATATTAGTAAACAGTAACTATTTAAACGTAATTTATAATAAATGGTAGAGCCTGATAGACAAATTTGACTTCTCTGCAGAACTCCTCTGGTGCTGTTTGGCAATGATAACATGCTATTTCCAAGTACCTGTAAACCCTAGATTAGTCAGGTTTATATCTGTACCACGTTCTGTGTTTTAATATCAAACCAACATTATGTGGGGCATCCAGGCTGAAGCTGGAACCCTTTGGAGCACACACATTTGAGCCATACCTTTGTTCTTTACCCACTTTTTGTTCCTCAGCAGGAAGAACCTGGAAGTTCTGCTGTATAAAAACTGTGCCATTGCCTACCGGATTCACAATCTCTGTACTTCAGTAGTATGTTAAGCATCCAGAGAGCATGAGTATGTCCATAACTGTCATTAGTGTGTGCTTTATTTTGATTCCTAAAGGTCTTTAGGAAAAGAAGGTATGGTAGGTTTTCATAGACTTCTGGCCAGGAAGATAACAGCTGACTGGAGACCCCTGACCTTGTGCCAACTTCATAAAGTCCATGCTCCATCCCTGGTGGTGTTCAGGGCCAAGTTGGACAGAGCCTTGGGTGGCATGGTTTAGTGTGAGGTGTCCCTGCCCATGGCAGGGCGGTTGGAACTGGATGATC
>WYDI02011587.1:0-22989 GCA_009867235.2 Psittacus erithacus
TCCAATCTAAACTTCCCCTGTTTAAGTTTGAACCCATTACCCCTTGTCCTATCACTATAGTCCCTAATGAAGAGTCCATCCCCAACATCCCTACAGCCCCCCTTCAGATACTGAAAGGCTGTTATGAGGTCTCCAAGCAGCCTTCTCTTCTCCAGGCTGAACAGCCCCAACTTGCTGAAGAAGTGGACCAAGCAAGGTGCTGGATTCCTTTGCAGATCACTAAAGAAAAAACAGAGGGGAGGCAGAATACCTTGTCCTAGCAGTTTTCCTGTGTAAGAACAGCACACCTTGCTTTAAAAGCTTCCTTGTCCAGTGTTGGCAGAGAGTCTGTATGTGCTTCATTATTAAGAAAGGAAAAGTACAACAAGTACCTGAGCTTAATGAGATTTTGGAAAGTAAATGTACATTGAGTTGTCCGTGTGATGGCACTTTATAATGAGTTCAACTTTTGGTGTATAAATAAATATTCTTTTAGCTATGACCTGAATAACGTGCAAGTTAGAAGAGGCACAGGGTAAGTGCTGCCGTGCAAAATGTCATTCTTTCTACAGTACAATATTTGTTGTTTGTTATCTTCTGTAGGCAGCAACTGATCATTATTTCCAGGATGTGTTCAGGGAAATCATGAAGTGTTTGTTTTAGATAATGATGTGCAGCATTCAGAGCTACTTGCGACTTTCAGAAACTGAAATGAGAGATTCTGAAATATCAAGCATATCATTAAAAAATCCTTCATTGCTCATGGCTTTTGGTAGCTTCATTTTCCTGTAATTGGGAAAGAAATGTTTTCTTGAATGTTTTGTAATCTAAGTTAAGCACAAGATCACCCACGTGAGTGGATGCAATTTGATTTCGTAAGACTTAAAGTACACCAGGCAAAACTAGTGACCTACTCGTCTGACCTGCTGAAGGTTATGTATCAATACATACAAATAATCATCACAATAATAATACACTTCATAATCCCTCTAACAAATGAGTAAAGAACAGCAGCCTTGTTTAACAAAACAACTTTTCCTCCATTCCCAGTTAACCCTTCCAGTTACTACATTGTTATTAGCTGGCCATGGTCTTTCTTCAGGACTCTGTATGGTAGCAAGAAGGAAAGCAAATACAAGGTGGCTTGTAAACACTGTTTTAGAACCTAGAGAGTATATTAAACTTTGCCTTTCACCCTGAGGAGCATGACCAGTGCCACTTCTTGGATTCACCACATGTATTTATACATTTCTTTTCCCCCTTTCATGCTATGGTTCAGCAAAGCCTTTGCTTATGGTTTATAACTTACAAAGATATCAACTCAAAAACATCTTAGATATTTTTTTTCAGGAATAAACATTGAGTTATTTTCATTTGCTTTAATGCTTTTTGAGTCTTTATGGTTCACTTTTTAGTCTTCTTCTCCAGCTAGCTGTTCCACTTCATGGAATTACTGTCACTCCATTTGATAAACTGGGACAGTGAAGGTCAGCAGCTCAAAGCAGCCCAACTTAGCCTTGAAATGGCAACAGAGATTCACTGCAATGGGCACAGGTTAGAGGTGAGAAGGCTCTGAGGCATGGCAAAGTTTAGTGGTATTTAAATGACATTATCCTTGCTGTGACACTACGGAGGATTCTCAGCCAAGGGTTAGGACCCAGCCTCTCTATGTGGGTAGCAACACGCAATCAAAACAATATCTCTTAAACAAAACAGAGAGACCTTAATCTCATACACACAGAGAGGAGACATGCGAATGGAAGTAACCACGAGCAGACCACAGTGAAGCAAGTACATCACTACCTGTTAGTGCCATAAGCTGCGGTGTCAGTACAGCAGCAGCCTAAGTGCAGTCAAATCTTTTTACAAGCATTGCTGGAAATGAGGTTCTTAAAGAGAAATACGAAGTTTCATTTGAGGACATCCTTCTGAGACCTGGTTAATGAAAAGCCTTCTCCCAGCCATATCAGAATTACAGAATTTAAGAATGCATTTCTTCTCCTTGGAGAGTTTTCAAAGTGCGATTCAAAAGCAGGTTCATTTCCCATAAATTCGTCAAGAAACATCTGGACTTAGAATACTCTTTCATCCTTTGCACATCTTTTTAACACTTTCCCCTGATACTGTTTTTGTCTTACTTCTTGGATTTATTAGCTCCTAAGTAATCGCCTTTTGTTTCTCTTAGGTGGAATCATTGTTTGGGTCATAGAATCATAGAACTGTAGTCAATATTTTCAAGGAGATCTCACAGCTTTAAAAATGTGGTAATCAACATTTTTGGATCATTCTTGGCTCTGCTCATCTTCTTTCCCCTCCCTGCAATGACTGACAAACCATTTCTTCTAGCTCTTCGTGTCCTGCATGTGCATTCAAGCACTTCCTTCATTCTACCTTCTGGGGGTTGAATATTATCTCCTTTTGATTAAAAACTGATCTGTAACTGATATATTGACTTGAGTGCACAAGAGAGTCAGTAAGAAGGCAGCTGAGATGGAGAGTAGGCAAGATTCTCCCACTTCCACATTCAGCTGGTGGCTATACGGTTGGTTTATGCAGATATCTTCCCAGAACTCCCTCTTCTTTTATCATACACAGAACGAAAAAGTCCCATAAACCTCCAGAAGTTCCCACACAAGGTTCCTGCAGCACTATTCCTCTGCAAAGCAGGTATTTACAAGCTTTGCAGAAAAGCAAAGAGAGCACCCATAAAACCCTTTAGCTATCCTATGAGATCTGTGGCCATGGTTACACAGCTGCTTTAATCCAGCATAAATCCAGTCTGCCAGTTGAAATGGGGTACTCTTAAATTCCCTCTCTATGAAACTAGTCCTTCTCATTGCCTTTCTAATGATGGCTTTAGCTCTCCCAAGGTTGCACAATGAGTCTGATAAGGGAACTGAATCAACTGCAAACTAACCCAGCAACAGCCCCTCAAATATTCATTTCTGGTCAAATTAGCTCCCTGATCCAACTCACTGTGTAGCTCTACAAGCACCAGCACTGGAGAACAGGGGACATATGCTGCTGAGGGTGAAGTGCTGAGGCCGCAGATATTGCTCTGTTTAGTAGCAGTGAGCTGAAAATCAACTAAAAGCAAGTATGAAGCTTCCTTTCTGTGCCTGAAAGTGCAGCTCCATTTCCAAGCTTACTGCCACTGGTTTGTCCTCTCACCTCCTTGTACTCACAGTCTGAACTCATGCTAACACCACTTTCTGCTGAACACAGGGAAGAACATGCTTCAAACAGACTCGGCTCCTGGTAAACAGCTCTCTAGCAATGTGCAAACATTGCAGACTGCTCAAGACTCATCTTTCTCAAAGTGTTCCCCTGTGTTCAGGCATGCAATGGAAGAAGGAAGGCACTCACAGCCCTCTGCTATAGCTCAGGTTTGCCATTTTCACTAGGGTTCTTAGGAGCCTGAGCTTCCACCATGTAAGCAAGACTTCAGCCTCTCTCCTGCTTTGCATCGCCACAGCCAGATGCAAGTCCTGGGTCAGGTCAAGCAGATCCAATCTGTCTCTCAGGGCCATGAAGGGCATCAGTGTTGGTTGAGATACAAAACTAGAAGAACCATGGCACAAGGAGAGAGCCAAGCCATGTGCCTCCTGATGCAGGAGGCTTGGCAGGTTTAGCATAGTCTCAGCAGATGGCTTGTTGAGATGTTTGCATTAAATTAACTTCCCATTTTCTTCAGTGTGAGGATTCCCAGCTGCTTTCCCAACAAAATGGAGTACATTGCAACCATATGGCCGAAGCAAGTGACAAAAAGCTGATCCCTAAGAAAATAGACTGATGATGTTATTTGATTCTAATGACATTGTAAGACATAACCTTGTCATCTTGGTGTCTTAGGAAATGAACAGCACAGAAACCACTAACCTTGGTTGCCACACATATACCTCTTTCCCAATTAAGTGAAAAAATGCGAGTGGTCAGCTGGATTTAACCCATCATCAAAACCTCATCTACTGCAAACAGTGGTGAATGACAGAGAAGTCCTTTTAACAGCCAGAAAGAGCCCTTGTTTGCTCCCATAAAAATCAACAGGATCCTGAATCAAAGCAAAGGATTCAATAACAGAGCATAATCCGTGACTTCACATATATTAAAAGTTGCTTTAAAATTGCCAGCAGCCATTGGTTCTATCAAAATCAGCAACTATCACCATTAAAATTACTCTGATCTTGCTCCAATCAAAGAAAATGCTTCCTCTGACTATCTCTGCTACAGTGCTGCAACATCAGATCTGCAAGGCCAGATCCTGTAACAGCCTGGGTCCTTTTAGACTTCCCTTGCTTTGCATATGCTTCATTCTATCAAGATGTGCAAGCCTGGGGAAGTTGCAGATGCCTCCACACTGTGAGCTCAGACTCCAAGTTCAGATCTATCTTTACTGAATTAAAGGGTTAGGGGAGTCCTGCTGACCTCACACATACCTTTTATCACCTGCTAGTAGTGGCTGTATTATTCATGGGATCAGCTCAATAAATTAAGTGTTACCAGTGAAGACTTTTGCTCTCGTCATTAAAAATGGACACTGAAGAATAAAACATTTGGGAATTACACGATCAAGGTTTAAAATTGCAGCCCATGTTGAAATAGCATTTTTAGCTACATGAAAATAATTCCTCCAGCACTCAGTTATGAGGTCAAAAGGAACATTTTGACAACTTTTATGATACCTGGACAGTGGAAGGTCTGCAAGGTTCAGCAGAAGGGTGAACCATTTTAAAGCTCCAACTATGAAGAACCCATACTCACACATTCAGAAAGCAGAAATGCACATGCTTTAGTGGAAAAAAAAACTCAGTTAAAAACCCTTCTAGTAATAACTTTCCTAAGGAGATGTATGTTCTAATTTTTCTCTCTTCTTGCACCTATGTATAAGGACTTAATGTATGTTATACAAGTACAGTTATATAATGACAAAAAATCCCCACAGCAGAACTAAAAACTGATGTGAAACTGCATTAGTTTAAAACGTATAGCCGCATGCCCATGTATGATGGCCCAAATGCAAGAAAGGTTAATAAATAGTGTGAAAAAAAAAACACATATAATTTTAAAGCATTAAGATATATATTACTGCTTCCCTGCTGCACCAACTCACAAAGCTGGCTAAAGAAACCTGGATAATTTTAAAGAGCAAATCTGGTGTTGCTCAGCAACAGCACACCCTGATAGAAAGGATGCAGGATGTTGGAAGATTTAATATTAGGGAACTATGCTCACAACGGGAAGAACAACAACAAACACAATTTATTCATATAATGTACATAAAATTGGGACAGCTTAAAAAATAATAATCAGATGAAGTGACCATGCTAATATTAATCTTTGTATAGTAAAGCTAAGTAAAATGTTATTGTTGGAACCAATGAGCTGGCATCACAGTTCATTAAATGGCATTGATGTTAGCGTTGTCTTGATATGATGAGAAAAAGAAGCAGTGCATTGGTTGAGATTTGAGAGCAATCCCATGGCTGAAGATCTCTGTTCTGGCACAGGCTTGGATGAATATTTTCCAAAATGAGAATTAAATAAGAACCCAGAGCTCTACGTTTTCTCCTGAATTAGAGGAAAGCCGATGCTCTCAAAGGAGAAAATGCCTTAGACAACACATGCCTCACCTTTGCTTTGGTCCCACAGAAGCATCTCTCCTACTCATTCGCACCTGATCAGAGCAGCAAGCCCTTTTCCAGTTAAAAGACGAGTACTGTAATTTCTCATTTTGAAGTCACTTTGGCTAAATGTTCCATGGGGCTCCTTCTCATTGAACATAAAAACATTCTACTCCTTACTGAACCATCCTCTCCATGACTGTTTGACATTACCGAGAGTACCCGCAAGAGGAACTGAGGCTGCTTTGATGATAGAAGGCATGACAGGGCCTAAGAAGCAGCAAAGACAGATATGACAGAATCAGACATAGTGCTTTGAAAACCAAGCAGCTAGACCTGTATGAAGGAGGGAGGGCACCACGCACCACAGCTCACTTGTAACCTTGCTTATAAACAACATCTCTTGGAAATCGTGACATTTTACATCAGCAGCTCCCAGGACATGCTACTACAAATCCATACTGCAGACCCCATGTATGACAGAGCGCTAGTGCACCTCCATTGATGGCACCAACTCAAAAGATATCACTTGTAATCCAGTACAATATAAACACAAATTCTCTGCTCAGTCAGTTTTAACACTAATGATTTTGAGGGGGTTTTTATGGCAAAATCCAGGACAAACACTGTAAAGGTACTTCTACTCACAAACCCTTAGGACAGAGTCAAGATGTGAGGCTGGCTACAAGAGAAGAGCCTTCCCATCAGCTGCCCTGGAAGAGACTTGTCTTTAATTATCTGCCACACTGTGTTGTGCATATAAACCCTTCTTGCTCCTCCTAGACACATGATTTAGTGTGTACTTAAAACAGGCCATAAAGTCTGCCTGCAATGTTACCAGCCTGCTCGGAAAACAGAAAAGAGACTTTCTCAGAAATAAACTCTTCAGGACTCTAAAAAGTGCCCCTGAACAGAAGGACATCAGCTTCTGCTCAGCAATGTGCTGTTGAAACACAGTTATTAGAATTGAGCAAAAAACCTGTTGCTGTAATCTTTGGTTCTTAGGCACCTGGTGGTAATAACACAGACATGAGGCAACGGCATTACTCTTCTCTCAGGTTTAAAAGTAAATGTCAAATACTGCAAGATTCTTTGCTGCTTCTTTAAGGTAAAATCCATTGTATTAAGCAAGAGTGATACCATCTTGCCTATTAAATGATCGTATGCATGGGAAACAAGGCTGACAGCGCTTCTCAGAGAAACTGTCCTCTGGGTGACTACCTTCGTCATGACCCAGTCATACCCTCAGCTTGTCAGAAGCTATTTACATCAAATAACATCAAACTTTCACTGAAAATACAAAGCAAACAGGAGCCCTTCAAGCACCTGCTGTCCCAAAATGACAGTGAAAAATGTAGGATAAATATTTCATAAAAATAAGCATTTCATTAAAATTTTATAATTTCCCTTCCATTCTGGGAGAGGGGGCTTAATTAAAAGCTACGAGGCACAAGTACAGGGTCAAAGGCAGAACTAATATCCCCAGAAGAATAAAAAATACAAGGAAGAAATCATTTCCTAGGGTAAATCTATGATCACAGTAATATCACAGCCCTCAGCTTCCCCCACCAATGACATCCTCACTCTCAAAAGGCACAAAGATCTCAGCACATTCCTCTAAATTATATCAGAGTTTTGCTGAATCTTTGTTTTTAAACTGTTGGGATGGGTTTGCTGCAATTTAGAGAGCAGCTTGAAGTCATTTTTCTATAAGGGCAATGCCAGGCCCATGATTGAGCCCTTACCTACATATGTCAAGAACAAATTGCCCTTTAGTGAATGCTAACCAGGGATGATATTTCCAAAGGAACTGTGAGATGTGGAGTTATTTTATAACTCAGAAGAAAACTGCTGAGGTGAAATGGGAGAACAACAAAATAACCATGCTTGGAAATAAGTCAGCTCCCCTAAGCGGAGCTCTTCTTTCTATCCTTTTCCTAGCCCTGACTTTGTAGAGTATTTTTATTTAGTAGAAATGTATTAAAAAGCACATTTATTATGCAAATTCTTGTTATACGTCTCAGCTGTGCAGCTCTGGAAAGGTAATTGTCTACTGCCTTTATGACCATGTTTTCCTGACATGTGTATCCCCAAGTTCAGAGCACCAGTAACACCTGAGATGTATGCACTGAAAAGGATGTGTGCTTGTTCCACAGACGCCACCTTGTTCATTCCCAGTGGTTCAGAGTCCAGAGCTGGCTCTTATGTAAAACAGACAGTTTCTTTTTGGAAGAGAAAAACCTTCTCTGAAGATGTAGAATGGAGCTGGCGCAGATTATTTAAACCACAAGATAAACAAATGGCCTAAGCCTATTCCAGAACTGTATTTTTTGCTAGAAAGCTTTTGAACAATTGTAATCTCTGAAAATATCACTAAGCCAAAGACTTGGAAGTCCATGCATGACAAAGTATTTTAACTAGTAGTATGTGGATTATAGTTTAGAAATTCATGTAATAATCATCAGCTATAAAAACTACCTTCCAAATTCATTTTAACTGCCATGTTTAATGGAATAGATCTCATATACAGGAGATATCTTTTATATTGCATATAAGCAATGAAGGAAAAGATTAGGCGTGTTCTGTAACAGACTCATCAGAAAAGTAGAAATAGTAACTTTAAGATCACTTTCTTGAAGAGAGAAAAGGGTTTGGGAGGGAAATGGACTAAAACAAGTATCTGTGAAGCTGATGGGCACGTTTCCATGAAAAGAAATCACACGGCACTAGGAAGGCCTGTTTCAAAGTCATTACTACAGAAGGTATCAAATCTGCAGGTATTCCATTGTGCAGCATCCTTGAAAGAAGGCTGCATTGCAAACTTGATTCTGCAATTTTTTCCTCACACCTTGGACACAGATGTATATAAAGTACTGGAGTCAGTTATGCCTTGTCAATGCTTCCTTTAAATTCTACACCAGCAATAATTCTATAGCTCGCCATGAGACCAGAATTTGACTGCATCCTTCAATGCTAAATTATGATTAATAGTTGGTTTTCATCTTCATACCCTTCAACCATGCAGTGGATTAACATATCAGAATATGAAACTAACTTCTGGCAGGTAATATAATTCATGTTCCCACAGAAAGTTACTGATACCAGTTACCTGCCCCAAGAGCCCATCATTCTAACTCTTTCAAGAGCCAAAATGTATCCTAAAGAGTCAGCAAGTATTCCCCTGACAGGGTAACTTGCATTCTTCAGAGCATTCAGCGATGACTGAGGAATGTTTTACCTTCAATTCTAAACACACTCTAAATTGTAATCTGTTTTGGAGAGATCTGCATGTGATGAAAAAGGAGCTTGTTGCCCTTTTCAGTTTATAATGTCACCAGAAATGAAGTCTATTTAACAGATGTGGAATTCATCATTTCAGTCTTTAACTTGCATTAGAAAGTCAGCTTTTTGATAACTGATCCCACTGTGTGCTGTATATACTGCAAGTACCGAAGGAATCCACATAAAAACAAGTCTTCCTGAAATGAAAAAGACGTGCATTCCCTATATAGTAACTGAAAAGCCAAGTCTCCCAACACCACATTTCTAAGCAATTCATCAAAGTAAAATCCTTGCAAGCAAAATAAAGTGAAATAAAAAATAGTTACACTTTAAAACCTGGCTCTTCAGCAGATAACAGTAACTCGGTTTTATCTGACCCATCAAGGCTCACTAGAGTTAACAGTAATCAGCCACTTCCCACAGCCCAACATTATTTCAAGAGCCCATTTAAACACTTTAAGGGAGACATCTAAGAAATATTGAAGTGTTTTTCTCAGTATTCACTTTTGCTCTGAGAAATGCCACTGGGCAACAACCTACATCTTGTTGCAGAGAGAGTCTTAAAGCATCCCCCCATCACATGCTGACGAGAACAACTGTTTTCCCTGATTCCTTAAAAATAAGGTGGACTCACGTTACACTTCTGGCAGCTGAAAATATTCCAGTAACATATAAAGTGACTGTGATTAAACTAATGTTGGTATTCCAAATCAATTTCCCTTACACAAATTTGCAATACAAGAATTCATTAAGGCAGGAGGAAGCAGGTCTGATACATGAAATAATATTTACCTAGAAGCTTTAGCCAAAATAACTTATCCTTGAATTCCAACAGCAAATTAGTTCCTTTCCTCTACTCCACTGCATTTCATTTACATATATACCAGGCCTTTTCATAATAATCGTACCAATTCCCTCAGCATATTGAAATAAACAGTGACTCAAAAGAAGTATATCAACATGCAGATCCCCAAATGAGCAGGGGGAAGAACAGAAATCAGTGCCCATCAATCCCCACACACTTATAAATTTCCATACTGTGAAACTGTAATCAGTCATGAGCTTAAACTACAAACAAAAACGTTACAGTTTCCTAACAAACCAGGAGGCAATTCCAAAAAGGGCTCATGACTTTTCCAGACATGAGAACACTTACCTGATTTTTCACCATTCCCTTATTTTCTCCTTTTCTAACGAAAGGAAACGCAAACAGAAAAAGGCTTGATCCAACTCTCAATTACATTAGTTCTACAGTACTGTGTCACTGTCTAACAGCATCGCAGTACTATGGCACATGTCTAGCAGCTTCAGTCAGGTTGTTCATTTACTTAAAGTTAGGGACAAACTGAAGAGCTGGAATCTACAAGAAGCAGAAGGAGACTCAGTTTTAAACCGCAAGATCCATTCATATTGAGGGAATTCCATGACAGTCATCAACATATCGAACTCATAATTATTTGGGTTTTCTTAATTCTGTGCCCTGTGATCAATTTCTTTTTACCAAATTAGAAAGAAATCAGAGTAGGAGCTGAGGCAGCTCTCACATTGAGGAACCTGGGCAGCTCCACTGAAATCAGAGGGAGCGACCTTCAGCTGACATAAACCTCTCTGGGACCACTGAAGTTAATCAAGGGCCCACCACTTGGAATCAATTCATTTACTCCTACTAAAATCAATGACGTTACTCAATTTACAGCCACTGAAGAAGTGGTGCCATGATATATATCAAATAAAACAGAAAAATGGGATATGTTTTTAGGAAATTGTTGGGAAGGGAGTCCCAGGACTTTATATTTTTACATGGAGAGCCTGAAGCTGCTGTAGCTGTTTGAAATACAAGGTGGGCTTGATTTTGACTATCCTTTTCCCAGGCTTAAGGGCCATTGAAATGATGAGGCTTTTTCCCTATATCTGTCTTCAAAGTCAAAGCTTGCATAACATGAAGATACTACAGGCACTCATATCACCTCCATACTAAACTAGGAGGGCACCTGCTCAGGTAAGTGGTAGGAAACACAAAATCCTGAGGGCAGCTCAGGGCAGGAGTCTGGTGTTAACCAGGCTTTAACCCTCAGGAGGAGGAAATGCCCCTCTCTTGCCCTGCTCCCTTTTCCTTTATGACTGTGAGACTGTAAAAAGGCGTGAAAGCTACTCCTGAGATTTTGGCTGTAGGCTTCTGTGCCCTTTCTAGTTACCCAGCCCTCCTGTAAGGAGCTGTACAAGACGTTAGTGACAGGGACTCTCACACCAGCCTACACCATGCATTAGAGTTTATGAACTATTTTACATAGCCCAGTAATTTAGTATAAACAGAAAACTAAGTGTTGCAGCTGTACACAAAAGAAACACAAGTATGATGCCTCCCCACTCTCTCTCATTATTTGCCCCATTTTTTCCCAGCTCAGCCAAAACCACACTATTCTTCCCATTGCCAGAGGTAATCATCTCTGCCTCACTCCTTTACTTTCTCCACAGTAGCAAAGGGAGGAAAGCATATGGCTGCTTTTAGGACTCATACTACTCCTTTTTCCCATTCCAGCTGGGCCATTCCGTACTTGCTGCCATGTCTGTTTCTATGATTTCTTTGTGCCTAGCACAGCAATGTTGTTACAATCCTGCAAGACATGGCTTTCCTTAAGGGTTTTCACTTTCCGATTTACAGGAGTTTTCAAACTCCCAGAAATTGTTGTAATAATTTGAATCCCTGGCAAAACCGCGGTATTTCCTCAACAATTTATCTTTTAGATCTTCTGCTCTTTACTTCTCTGGAAACAGAAGAAAGGATGACGGGCGTTCAGGTTATCTATTAGTTAATAATTGTCATTTTTCTTCTCAGACAAGGGTGAAAACATCTCTTCTTATAAAAAGCAAGCTCTACTTGAATTGTGTTTCCAGAATAACAGTGAGGTTTGTATATTCACATTACTGGAATAATGTCAAAGTTCAATCATACGCAGAATTTATTAGATTTTGGGTTATTCTTTCCCTTAAATTATTCATTGACTATTTATAGTTTCCCAAAGAATAATTTCATAAAGCGCTGCAGCAATAAAACTCTCCATATATTAGGACACCAATGTGGATGGTATTTATGATGTACTCAAAGAAAAATCAGCCTGTTACATTAATATGTGAAAGTATTGAAAAATTCTATTTAATCATTTCTATTTGAAAATAAAACCTGCTCAGAGCTTTAAAACGTGCATGAAGCCTGCAATTACATTTCATACAACATTTCCTGCAACAATCTACATAATTATTCAATACTTCCATGTCTGTCTGGTGTTCAGTAATCTCTTAGCTCATTTTCTCTGAATTGTGAGCTGTATTCAACCTTCTTTATTTAGCAAGTTTTGCTTAGAACATTCCAGATTCAATAAGGAGAAACCGTGAGACACATAAAGCCCCATCCTTTGATCACAACAAGCTGAATAGCAAAACATCTCCTTCCTGAAACCCAGTTCAAGTTCTGTGGACCACCAGAACTCTAACACAGCTTTGAGCACCTTCTGTTCTTATCCCAGGCTCTGCAACAAGAAGCCCCTTTGCAGCCTTTGTGCCCCTTAGGGGCGGGAACAGTGCGTTCTTACAGACTACCACAGATTTCCTTCAGGACCATGTGTACGGATGACTGTCCATTCAGCCACTGGATGAAGGAATCAAAGGTGCTGCCTACTGCAGTTTACCACTCAAAGTGTAGTGCCATGAACTGTAAGCAGCATTAATGAGATCACAAAGTTCTTTTGAATGCCACACAGTTAGAAAACAAATTTTTCCCTATATTTGACTTCTGACAGCACTGAACCGCATGTATTTCCACTTGAGCTGTCTGTCAATTAAACTTCACAGGCATTGCTATACTCTGCCTGTCCAAAATCAAGAGAAAGTCAAGTCTGAAGACACAATCTGCTCTTCAGCAGGCCAAAAAGCCAAAGTTCTGTCTCGTACTTCTGGCAGGCTCAGAAGCACTGAAAGCCAAATCATGCTAACACCTTCCAGATGCTTGAAAAGCTAAACAGGGTTTACAGATACTCCTAGTTTGTGGATCATGAACTGAAATGGAAAACAAATGAGGATTCCTAACAAATCAGAATATACAGCCACAGAGCTTTAACTGTGTCAGCACTGAAGTAACGTTCCATGAAGTCAGTCCTTGGAAAGCTGCAATCTGCAAATAAACAAGCATGTACTCAATTAGAAAAGAAATTGTTAAAAATACAATAACGCCCTTAGGAACTTTAACAAGCCAAGTGTTTGTGCATAGAATATATAAACATAAAGATACATAAATGAAAGCTTTTTTCAGAATGTTAGGTCTCCTGCAAAGAAAGCAAAGAATGAGCAACTGGTTTAATACTGACAAGCTCAGCTTATAGCCTTGAACATTAATAACTTATTTCAAATAGCTCAGACTCCCGTACATGGGACACCCTGTAGTGTTTCAGCTGATTTTGATTCTCTTCGTGCAGAAACCTTTTAGCTAATCATTTTCATCTCTGCATGTCAATAAATCTTGCATCTCTGGGGCAATGACTTTTACTCAGCAAATGTTAAGCAGTAATAAAACCACGCAGAACAGTCTAAGCATGAGAATTTCAATAAGAATTTAGCAATATATTGATCTACTTCTCCCCTTTCTGACTTTTCATTACTGTCACTTTCACCTCCTGAATTCAATCAGATAAAAAGCTAAAATAATATGTGACTTAGAGGCTTTAGCCAGCCCTACTAAAATGATTTTTTAATTCTTTTATTCCACATGAGCAAACTTACAGAAATGTTTTATAATACTGAAGGCACTAGAAAATGGTCAATAATCTATTCTTAAAGGGAACAATTGGCAGTCACAAACTAAAGTGTATAACCTCTTCTATAAATACAGACAGAATACACAAAAGGAGTTAGAAGAGAGAAGATTAATATATGCAATAGTAGGAAAACAAAGTCTGTAAGGAAAAGCCATGTTTCCAAGGGTTTACAAATGCAACATATTACATGTCCTACATCTCCTCTTCCTTGGAAGCCAGTTGACAAAGTATTTACATCTTACACTGTTGCTTAAAGTAAAATTAAGATAACTCTCGTGTAATTATTTATAAGCATCTACCACCTAAGAGCCACTTGGATATGCCAAATCACACTTCCTGCACACCAGCTGAACAAATGTTACTTCCATTCTCCTAAAATTTATCAATGAGAATTAGAAGATAATCAATAGTCACAAAAAAAAATTGGTTGAAAACCCATCCTACCATTAAAAATAGTCATTGAGAAACTTCCCACTAATCTTATATTCAAAGCTTGAATTCTAGCACAAGGAGATGGTAGAGATACTCTGGCTCTTCTATCCTACCGTGTATGTATGATAAACAGTGCTGAGCCTCAATTTTCCTTAAGTTCACAAGGTAGATAATTTTACATTTCTATGATCATCATGACAAGTGGTGTATGTCCATCAGTATTCCATAGACATTTATTCTTACAGCACCCTGCGAGAGGCTGAGACACACATCAGTGAATGAATGTGCCAACATGTTGGGGAAAATCACCATGTATACAGTACCGTACTACGCTCTCATTCAAACCTATTGAGTACAGGTGGATTAATGCACAGCTGAATTAACAGTGACTGCCAGAGGAAATGCAGTAGTTCCTGTATAGTGCCCCAGAATGAGCTGTTAAAGAATTTTAAATAATGTTTACTAATAAAAATGTCACAGAAAATAATGTGGATCATTGCCTTAGCAACAAAAATTTCATACAAGTTCTTCTTGTTTCTATTTCTCACCCTTATAGTATCTCACATTATCCCATCATATAGCAAGCAGTCAAGAAAGGAATTATTTTCTTTAAAAACAAACCCATACACAATCATTTTACTCTATGTAAACACAAGAGGTCTGATCCAGATAAACAGAATTTTAAGACTACAAGATCAAGAATCTTTTTTAACCAGTAAAACCCATAATCTAAGCAAGGAGGTGTCTTTTGCCACCTATTTTTGGCCTATAACTACCTTTCTCTGGTTTATAATCAAATTTCTTCTGTCAAAACTGTTATTCAAACCACATAAGCCTCAAAAAGAAAAAAAAAACCAACAAAATAAAACCTATTGAAGTCCATGCATATATTTATTTAATAGATAGCACAGCCAACCCAATATTACATACATAATTGTATGGGATCTGCTGGCCAACTCACTGCTTGTGGTTCCTATGATGCAGTTTCATAGACTGATGTGGTTCTTTTCAAAGCACTAAACCAGTTTGTTGACATTGTGAAAAGGAAGTGCACAGACAACAGCTGGTTCATAGAGCCACACAAATGGGCCACTCTGCAGCTGATGCAGCTGCTGGTTCTAGGAAAGTAAGTGCAATTTGACTGGTTGAGTTGATCTGAAGACCTGTCCCAAGGCAGATGCTATCGATTTCAATACAGTGACATGGACTGGCATTAGCTGGAATCTGATCACAAGAATCCATGCACTGATTAATATAAATAAGTTTCAGACTCTGTTTATTTGGCTGAAAATGTCTTCAAACTAAAAAGTTGGAGAACACACATGGTATCCTCCTGTGGCTCATCCTTCCTTCATCCTCTTCAGTCATCTGCTCCAGCCATATCTATTTGTGTGTGCAAACACAGAGTGTGATTTCTTACCTTTCAGAATCTCCTGAATTAGTTAACTGGAAAACAGTTAGCAAAGCTTTCTGTAAGTCATTAACAGCTATGTTAACACTTCTCTAGAGGCCTTTAGAGTATCCAGTCTGTGTTTGCTCTGAGATGAGTGAAATGCAAATCATTAGTACTTATTTCTGCTTCTCCTCCGCAGTTATTCAAACCACAAGGGCTTCAGGACATCCACTTTACTGAAGAACTGCACAGGACAATGGATCAGAGAAATACCACTGGGTAGCAGTTTTCAGCAGGTTTTGCAGGCACAAAGCTGGGCCCAAACAAACTGATAAACTATAAATCCAGTGAAGCTGCAACAGGAACAGTGTGACTGACTGCTGTCAGCGATGCCACAGCACAACTTCCCAAAGAGATGATGAGTTCTGGGACAAGATCTATTTTCTTTCCGCTTTAGAGCAGACCCACCAGAGTGGGATCATGATGCAGGTGTTACACCCCTACGTATTCTTCTTGCAAACACTGAAAAAATGGTAAAGAAAATAAATCAATTTGACCATTAAATAGAGTCTACACTCCAAAACGTAGAAGGGGAGTCCGAGGTAAAAGGACTATTCGCAACCATGTTACCAAACCTTAGAAGTAAAATTAACAGTATTCATAATGTTCTGTGTGTTTTGTGACAATGGCATTACTTTATTTCCCAAAGGACAGACGACATATAGTTACATACCTGAAGGTTTCCAGAAGGCACCATAATGAAGTCTTACATAGCAAAGCAGCCACTGGAAAAATTATCTTGTGCTACCATAGGCAATTTTTGCCAGCACCGTGTCAGTTTAAACAAAGCTGCATTCTGGATTTGCTTTTGAAAGTGCACTGCATCCTATCCTGAGCTGAAAACAAACCATGGCATTCAGAACTTCCTACAGACTGAAAATTACAAGTTTGTATCAGCTTCATTCTGCACAAAAACACCAATTCAGTACTGACCCAAATCTCCCACACCTATTCCTACATACACTTCAGTAACAAAAACAAAGTTTGTATGCTACAGCCAACCAAAATGTTAACAAACCAACTTTGTAAGTTGGCCTCATCCTCCCCAAGCATCACTTTCATCATCCCACGAATGTTTACCACATTTGTCCTAGCAGAACATAACACTTCAACAGAATGCATACCAACAAGGTCATCACGTACATATTCGGGAAGGTTCTCTGGGGCACTTTTTCTGCAGCACTTCATGAAAACTTGTATTCTAGTTCATTGATTTAGGTAGATACCCGCCTAGAAACCACGAGTAATGGTTTTACTTAGTCAAGATAGAAATGAAAAAATAGACTTACAGCTGCTTTGTTTGTGTTTAAATACCAACATCAGTGTATTTTCCATCTTGTCTGATGTAAGATTTCAGCCTTGGTTTTCATAATACTTTATTCTGGAAGTGCCAGAAGAGAAACAGATTCTGGTATCCCAATAATTTTTTATTACACAGGTGATATGGTACCCATAAAACTGCACATAAGTATGTGATAACGCTGAACGTGTCTGTCTCAAATAAAAGCTGAACTCATCACAGAGTTCTGAGTGCCACAAATATTTTTCAAGGTCATACCATAAATCCATAAACTTTACCATAATGAATGTCCCAATAATATGAAGTTTGATGTAGAGTCTTTCACAGATCTCTCCCATAGCGTCCTCATATAATAAAGAGAAATTGTGTAATTAGTGGTGACAATGGACTTCTTCAAAAGATAATATTAGCTGTGGTTTCAGCAAGAGCCTGCGCTTTATTAGCTGCAGTTCAGATGCATGAGCTACAAAGTCTGCTTGTTCACTCCCTGTGTGTGTCCCTTCTAAGATTAGGAACAGGAACAATCTAATTAGAAATAATCCTGCCAAGAACAAATATCAAAGAAGAAGAGCTAGAAGAAAAAGCTGCCAGATGAATCCATTAACTACGATGTGGACTGTGGTCTTACCTCAAGCAAAGGATGCTGCATTAGTCCATTTCACAACTATTTGTTGATTGTATCTTTCAAAAATACTGAACTATTTCCTAAACATAAACCTGCTGATTGTTAAAAATACAGGCTACGGTTTCAATGCACACAGTATATTTAACACTGAGTAAACTGAGCTGCAGAGGAGAAATGAGCTTTGATTTATGTAATGTCGTTACCTAATCTCTAACTCTCATAATGGGAAATAAAGTGCCTTTTATGAGGTTGTAGTCCCTCCAGTTATTTGGTAATAATGACTGACCACGCAATGTTTGAAAGTAAAGCCAAGTTTTAAGCGAGCCAGAATCAGAGCTCTTTGGAGATTACCACTGGAGATCAAAGTCAGCAACAAATGCCCAGATCCGAGCAGAGAATGACAGAGTTGTTTTCTTAGTTCTGAGTTTTACATGGTCTCCTTGTTGATTAAGATTCAATAGACCCATTAGCTGTGATCTTTGGTATATTCCACACCTGAATAATATTTCCTGACATTTAAGTCAAGCTAAAACTGAGTGTCTTGGTGACAGTAATGAACTGCATACTCAGATCTATATTAAAATAAAGTTTCCTAGGTTGCGTTTCCTAAGTTTCTTTGCCAATGTGGAGGTAGCAGCAGAATGAGCTTTTTTTAAGATATTCCCATGCCTTGTTAAAACATGTCAAAATTCAAATTAAAATTGAATGTAACAGGGTAAACAGAAAATGTAGAACCTTGTAACATCTGTATTTTATTTCCTATTTTATAACATAGTGTTTCTGCAAGTAGTACAAAATAAATTTTGCTCTATTTAATGGGAATTGTGAGAGACAAAAATTCAGTCCAGCAAAACCTGCTACTTCTATAAGGGCATAGTTCCTATTTCCTATTATCGTCATAGAACAAACCCCATAACATCAGGTTATTTCTTTGTCCTTTATAATTCAGTGTATCGGTCAGAAATACCTCAGAGAAACAGGTTCACGTGAGATTCTCAGGTAGTGAAAAGGAGACCATTGCTTTTAAGTCCTTACATTAAGCTGGTACTAAAACAGCAGATAAATGCTAGGTATGAGAAATGTGTCAAAAAGCCACAACCACATTGCTGTATTAATTTTCCCAATAAAATATAAGCCATTCAACTGCAAACTCAGGAATAACAGCTTACTCAGCAAATGTGTCAGGCTTCCTGCCAGCTGCTGAGTCACAGCACAGTGTTGGTGCCACATGTTCCTCACAGCAGCTGAATGCTCATCAAACTCTGCAGTATAGCAGGAAACTACCACAGTCACAGGAGAAAGACAAGTGTGTCTATGTAGACAGTGACATGAAAATGGGACGCTTCATTAACAAGCCTAAACCAGCTAAGCAGAATGAGAACTAACCACAGAAATGAGAACATGGCATTTCTGCAGGTGCTTCATTGTTTGTGTTATCAAGGGTCAAATTCTGCCCATTTCATTCCTAAGCAAAACCACTCAAATCAGCAAAACGAAGCATATGCTACAGTTAAGAATATTGTTAAGTGCCACCTATAGAATGCTGCTTGCTCAAACTGAAGCAAATACAGAAGCTGCGCTTGCCAGCTTGCATGATTCATGGAGATTAGATTTATGTATTGATGGTTCCTAAAAACAGAGAAGAAAAATGTAAAATCCCAACTAATTAATATTTGACATGTTTTAAAAAGAATGCATACGGGAAGATTCGAAAGGGTTCTAATTTGTGAGGGGGAGAGGCTTACAAAAAAATCAAAAGGATTGCACTTAGATTTTTGATTTCATAACAAAAGATCCTGCCCTGCAACTGAAGTGCTTTGTAATTTCCCACGGAGAGAAAAAGCTCTTCTTCCAATTACATCTTCTCAGCCTTGCACTGACTCTGCCACTCATTTGACCCTCAGTGAGTTGATTCAGCTCTCAAAAGCAGAAGAAAAATACTGAGGGGTTTTTTGGGGGGTTACTTTTCTCCACACTTAGTCAGATGAATCAGCTTATGGTAGTGTCAGCTGAGCAGCTGAGACAACAGAGGGAAAATGAAGAGAGGAACACACTGGCTCAGGCTTAATGCAGGATTTAATACAAAACATGAACCACAGAAACCTATGCAGGAAAACATCTGAGGATTTTTCATTTCTTACAATTTGTTATCAGCCCTAATTTCATCTCTGCTTCCTATGGTCCCTAATAGCAGTGCATGTTGTAGTTGATCACATTCCGGTTTTGCACTATTAGTACCTAAAGTGCTCCACATCCAGCCTGGACAATAAAGGTTTTCTGGAATGTTGAATAAAAGTAACAATAAGCCTCACAGTTAAGATCATGAAGAAAGTTCCTATCCTGAGCAACCTTCCCAAAGCAAGTTCTTACCAGCCTTCTGTAGCTTCTGTTCTGTCCATGAGTATAAATTAATGTTACTTAAAGAGATTGAGACCTTCTATCCATTATACACTGCAGGGATTGGAATTTTGACTAGCAAGATCAAAAATCCCTTGGTCACATTATGTTTATTTGTTTCCTTCTCTAATAGCAGGCATCATATCTTAAGTTAACGCCAGCAAAGTTCATCTTCAGGAAGCAATATCAATTTTAGCTAAGAAAACAATGTGACCATAACACCATCAACTGCTCACTTAGGGAACACAAAGGAGTAAGATAAACACAAAAAGCAGAATTGTGATCAGTATCCTGAGGCCCAAAGTTCAGATCTACCTCCAGTCTAGCACAAGACTGGATTTAATAAATGTCAGAGACATTTCAGCCACAAAGCAGGTATTTTCCTTTGGACTCTGCTCAGCGCATCTCAGAGCTGCTGTAGAAGTTAAACTTCATGTAATGAGCAAAATCAGAATTCAAACAGTTCACTGCTCTGATCCCGATCTAAAATAGCATTTAAAAAGAAGCTGGAAATCAGAAAGCGCTACAGAGTGTCAGTCAAATGAAAAGAGATCTATACGAGAAATTAGTTTTTAAAATAGTTAGCTTGCCACCTAGATCCACAGTTCCATTACTTTTTGCATCTGCACTAAACAGAGAGTAGCCTGAAAGAAAGCTAAAGGTTTGATGCTAAAATTGTGGCAATGCTTGCATTAGTAATCAAAGTGGATTTTGTTTAATTGGGTTTTATAAAATACATGCACAATGGTGAGAGAACAATAAATCAGTCATATAAGGAAAAACTTTCCTCTGTTATCATACAGCCCTAGTGCCCTACAGCTGCACTATCAGAGTTGAAATATGTTCAAATTACTCTCTCACATACAGTCTGCTCAGGACAAAATGCTGCTGTCTTTCCTTTTGTTCCTCCTTCTTATTTTGGGATCCAGCATACCTACATCATTTCTCAAGCACATATGGATTATGCAGCTCAGCCTCTACAAATAACAAATAGCTAAGATGCTTTACCTTCAAAGATGTGTCATGAGCCGAAGTTAGAAGCCTCTAGCAAATTTAGTTGGTTTTATTAATGAAAATTTATAGCTTTCACTGTGAAACATTTTCTCCATGACCAGACAGGAGAGTAACCTTAACTGGAAGCACTCCAATTCAGCAGCAGCACTTTACAATTGGTTTTTTTTAAACAGTAGCATTAAATATGTATCTACTTACCCAAACCACATTAGCTCTGATTGTGCCAGGCATGATATATGTATTTAGTAATACAATAAGAAATCCCCATTCCAAACAGCCTGCAGTCTGAGCAGACAAAATGAAGGAAGATAGTGACTATTCTGTAGAAAGCAAGCTAAGGCAAAATTCTGAATCATAAACAATATGAGCATTAGGATATAAATAAACTACCACAGATCTGGGAATAGAACAAAGATCTTGTAAGCCCCTATCCCATGTCTTAGCCATAAGGCTCCTCTGAATGTATAAAATGCAGCACGACTTAGTATTGAACAGTGAAGTTTATTAATCAAGTAGTATTTGTCTTACATATAAACATAATATTTTCTCCAAAACCAAATCCAACTAGTTTTCTGACTCCATGCAACTGTTTAATGACTTTTCAATTTACAACTAAAATGCAAGCATGACTGCATTTATATCCCATTTACTCATCTTCTCCAACAGCAGGTCCAGATTTTCTCCTTTACCTAAAACTACTTGTGTATTTTTCAGAAATAAAGAAAACATTAATAGTAAAATTGAGATTTGCTCATCCTGGAAGTGGATTCCTGACTGGCAAGAACCATCATATTTAGAGCAATTAGAGAAGTACCTGAAATACCATCCTTTTTAAGACGTCCAAGACGGCAGAGGTAACACGCCAATACAATACTGTGAAACAAGAGATCTTTTCCTTCATTATTTACAGGCTGCGAATGGCAACCCTGAAACAGTTAAAGACCAGTGTAGGGCCTCGGCATTATGTAATAGTTACAGCCTTGGGTGGCCTTATGCCCTAAACCATTAGAAAGCATTGACTCAAGGGAGATCAATACCAGCATATCCTGGCAGTACTGGAGCTTGGAGCTTATGCAATCTGACGAGATCACAGCCTGAAATGGTAATTGGCAGAGAATGACAGGGGTTTTATTGCTCTTCTTATACTTTTTAAAAATAAATATATTTGGCTCATGTTTATTGAAAAAACAAACCTGCTTAACTTCAGCCTTTGTTACAATTTTAGGGCCTCACGTATTTCTTCCCTGCTCCAGTCAATGAGGCCATTTTCAGATGAGGGTTTGGGGGTTTGGTTTAAAAGAGGCTATTTAAATACATGACTAGAAAGTATTGCTACTGTTAGTAACACCTATTTACAAGCAGCAGTCAGGGCTATGTGTAGTATCTTCTAGAATTAATAGAACAAAGAGGAAAAGGAAAGATGGCAACACAGTGTATCTGAACAGCTGGGTGCCAATTACTGCTCTCTGTTAACTGCACACAGCCATCTACCGGAGGTGTCTGTGTCTCCCCACCTGCACAAAGCGGCAATTCAATTACAGGTCTCTTCCTCTCACACAGCTCGAAATTTCAAACAACTTTCACCCAAAAAGATTAATGCTCTCCACTTCATTTCATTCAAGCCATTATTATGCTTCTTTATTGCCACCCTTGTTATTATAAATTACGGCTCTTTCACCATTTGATAAATTCTGTAACTTTCATCTTTGTGTGCTTTTAAAGTTCACCCAAAGAAGGAGGCTTTCTGTATAAAAAGGAACTCTCTTAATTATATGAGATAGCTTAGAGAGATCTGTATTACAGGAGGTGAGATGCCAACAGAAATTGGCCATGGTGTGCAACTGCAGTTAATGACACCTGTAGCACGCTATCTGGCATTATTAGACCCTTCTATTTTTTATTTTTTTGTTTCTATCTGAAAAATCTGCAGTGCTTCCTCAGTTGCTCCATTTCCCAAGGTTTAAGGAAAAAAGTTACATATGCCAGTGTTCAATGTTAAAAGTTGTCCTGGGTTCAGCAGTAGCAGTCATTTTTCTCCTTCTTAGTAGCTGGTGCAGTGCTGTGTTTTTGATTTTTTG
>WYDI02011588.1:0-40252 GCA_009867235.2 Psittacus erithacus
CAGTGGTTTGTGTTATACCTTAGTTACTGGACTGCTCTTATCTCAACCAGTGGGAGTTACATTCTTTCGATTCTCCTCCCCATCTCTCTGGGAGAGGGGAGGAGGAAGGAGGGGGAGTGAGCAAGTGGCTGCATGGTTCTGAGTTACAGCTGGGCTTAAACCACGACAACTGTACATCTCCTCCTGAAGGAAGAAGAGCAGTAAGGGATCAGGAAATTCTAATCCATTTTATATATCACCAAACTTTATCACAGTTTTAATATCATTAAATTACAACTCTGCAGGTGAAAACAAGAGCATACTGCATGATCATCAGCATATGTACAGGAGGGACCATTATCAAATGACAGTTAGGATAGCAAAAGCTCAGAATTGCTAAGGACTATAATCTGTACAACCTTGTGAAGTACTGTTTCATGAGAGATTATCTGATGATTCTTTGTTATTTACACAATGCACATGGATTTATAACTCAGAGACTGAGCACCATCCTTGAGGAGCCTGATCTTCATGCTGATGTGTGCAGCACAGCAAGCACTAAGGAGAGATGAGGGAGCCAGGATATTCAGAAATGGAGCAATTAAACTACATGTTGTATGTTTTGCTTTGCTACATGTAGGTGGTCCAGCAATTTTACAGGGAGTTTTTTGCTGTTCTTAAGAATCAAGTAATTTGTGCCAGAGATGTGTGCATCCCCAACATGAATGTAGTGAAAGAGGTGAAGTATGGACCAAAGGGACTGAAACCAAAGTGTTAGAGATGTGTATGCTGAAAAGCATGACCCACGATAAGAAAAGGCACATGCAGCTAATATACAGATCACAACAATAAATTGAACGAAAGACAGAACCAGAGCTAATTAATCAACAACAGCCATGATAGGAGCAGCATTGCTTATTAAAACAACCTTTTAAAAAAATCAGTATGCAAACAGATCTGTACTCCAGAAGCAGTATGGTGAGATGGTTTGTGGTCCTATGGAGAACATCAGAACAATGTCAGATCACTAAGCTGAGAAGGAATGAGGGAATCTTGCTCACCATCAGACTTTCCTTGTTTATATAGGGTTCCTGAAGAGCTCCCTGTGCCAGAAAGCTGCTAGGGGAAGGAGTACAGGGGGGCACACAGCAGCAGACAGAGCAGCAAGGCCAGATAGCTGCAGAATCCTGAAGGGAGAAACTGGCAATTTACCATTCTCTATGCTTGGGGAAAATGGCTGTCGATGGAGATCTAAGTTTTTTCATTATGCCTGCAAATGATCACCTTCACAGCTGGCTGCAAGCACAGAAAGAGATGTCAGGTTAAGCCTTCTTGGCAAGCTGACCTCAGTACCTCACATACATTGCTCTTGCTTAACTCAGTCTAGCCTGTTGAATTAAGGACACAGAGAGAACCAAAGGTTTCATATGCCAAAGACAGAGCAATAGAAAATGCGCTACCCCGGAAGACAGCCAAGGCCAGGCTGGATGTGTTTCTGGGCAACCTGGCCTAGCTGAAGATATCCCTTCTTATTGCAGGAGGCTGGACTAGATCACCTTTGAAGACACCTTCCAGCTCGAAGTAGTCTGTGATTCTATGATGGTGGTAAGGGAAATAGAGAACAGGAGAGACTTACTGAAGACAAACATAATCAACAAAGTGAACAAGAAGCCAGACCTAGCAGTCCAGCCACTAAATGCTGAAGCTTCTCCCTTCAGCACCTTCCATTCGCTTCTCAGTTTTTAAAACCAAAAAAACATGTTTATTTGTGTGTCTGAGATAGTAGCAATCAAGAAATACGCCTGTGTGACTACAGTATTATGCACCCTGAAGATGAGGCAGCTAGATGAATTACTCCACCTTTGTCTCAGGCTATACATTCAGAGTGACTTGTTTGTGTGCTTCTACAAGAGCAAGATTTGGAGTTTAAGTAAACATCTTTTGCTTGATATCAAACATCATTTTTGTTTAAATTGTAAGATAAAATCCTCACAGTGCTGTTAATGCCCACTGTGTTTTTGCAGCCAGAATTCTGCTGTTTGGAAGGCACTTCAGAAAGGGAAAATCTGAGACAAGAATCAATGCTTGATGCTGTATCAATAATCCACAAAAAAAAAAAAAAAAAAAAAAGCAGCAAACCACCCAAACCCCAAAACCCAGCTGTATGCAACAGTTCTTGGGGCAGCAAGTAAAACAGAGTTAGTTCTCTGGTGCCTCAGGATCCACTTTGATGGCAATGCCAGTTCTCCAGCCCAGTCTTTTGCCCCTCCTAGATGTCAGGAGCCCTGTAAGGTGAATTACTCAGCTGTTTTCTCATTCATGAGCAAGCAGTAATGAAAGTGAAGCATGCAATCTGATTCCAGAGCTTTAGATCCATGCAGAATATTGTGCTCCTAGAAAAAGGGAGAGAAGAAAATAGGCAAGAAAGAGGTAAAAAGAGAGATGGAGAGGAGGGGTTAAAAAAAAATAATTAAAAAAATAAATCTATATATACACACTACCAGCATAGTTTTTTGTAGGTAATGAGTGATGGAAATCAGTAACATTTGCAAAAAAACGGAAATGACAGAAAAAGAGCTGCTTAATATACAACTCTGGCAACCATTCCTCACAGGATGTAACCATCTGTACGTGCGAGGTATTGGAAGTTGCATCCAACAACCAACATAGTAGTAGAGATTTTGCTCTCAATTTACACTGTTAATGGAGGTTACCTTGATCTTCTCACAATGGTCAAGGTCTTTCAAGCATTAGGATAGATCTAGGTCATCTCAATGACAGAATTGTTATATTTGTTTAGTCATCCAAGGTTTATTTTGCCTCAGAGGTTCCCAGAACAGAGCTGAGGCGTCATTGCAGTTCCCATACCAGTATCCCAGCTGTAAGTAGAAGAGACATTGTGAGAGGAAAGAAGGCATGACAGGGCATCCCTGGGATGAGTTAATTTGAGATTCTGACAACATAGATTAGCACATTTTAAGTGAAAATGTGACAAGTCTGGGTTTGTAGAGTAGATCAAGTGGCAATTGTCCTATGTAGTCAAAGTCAATGAAAGTGACAGATTAATAATTACTGCTCTATTCCATGTTTCAGTTATAAAGCAACCCACTAAATCTCACTAAATTATCTGATTATATAGAATATCATGTCACAGTTCATCATAGGCGTTCTTTAGTATTTTAATTGGGGCATTATGACTAACAGTATTCCCAGGTCCGCCAATTTTGCCCTTCCTCCTTATTCAAATCTCAGTTTTCCTATCCAGTTGTTTGATACTTCTTTTTTTTTTTTTTTGTCTCAAGAAAAGCACTTAAGGCTCATGGCTGAATAGCTCACTGCACAGCCTCATTAGGGGTAGTGCCTGACAGAATAGCTAAATACAGTGCATTGTTTCACATGTTAAAGCCATTTGAATAAA
Source organism: Psittacus erithacus (assembly GCA_009867235.2). Lineage (NCBI taxonomy): Eukaryota > Metazoa > Chordata > Aves > Psittaciformes > Psittacidae > Psittacus > Psittacus erithacus. The sequence goes on from WYDI02011588.1 coordinate 3,398, forward strand.
AACTGAACATCAGAATTTTTTTTTATATATTAAAAAAAAGCCATTTCATCCAAACAAGTGTTGTAAACTGTCAAACTATGGCAAGTATTTTACATGAAAAGCAAGCAACTAGCTTTCTTAAGTCTTCCAGATTAAAATGAATGTTGAGTTTTGGATGAGAAGACCGGGAAAAGCATAAAAAAGGGAAGTTAGAACAACATGTTTTTTATACAAGTAAAAATGCTTTGACTAGTCAGGCCTGTTTAGTACTGGTCCATAATATTTCTAGAGGGCTGGAGGTGGTAGAAGTGGGAGGAGGGCAGGAAAGAAACAGAACATCTGCCCAGCTCTTCTCAAAGCGACATACTCATTGCTCTGGTATGGTATGTCAGTGGCAATTTGATACACTTCCCTTAGATAAACAGTAGAAAAAACTGACATTCTTGGATTTTGTTCTGCTTTACGTTACTGTAACTGTAGAATCTCAGCCTTTTCATCGTAACATCTTAACACACAAGTCACAGAGAAAAGCATGGATGATTAGCAAGTTCAAAACTAAAGAAAACACCAATACATTCTTAGGAATTATGTTGCCCACAATGTGCAATTTGGGGAGGATTCAGCAACATGAAGTTACATTTTTTACCCATCTGACACCAAAAAGCCACCCGTAGCTATTTAATGTTATGTTCACACGCTCCAAAGAATCCTGACATGGATTCCTGGGGAAATTCTTGCTGAGCTGCATTAATCAGATCAAAGCTGTTGTTCAGATGCTAAATGATTATCTGGTAACATCACGCAGGGCATGGGAGAGTGTTACTGCAGTTACTGCTTGCAGCTGCTAACACAACAAAGAAGCCATCCCTGTGGGGCCTCTTGTGCATGGGACCAATTTGCCAACCTCTATCCGACTTTGACAGATGAACGTTTAGGTCACACACAGTTTTGTGTTTTCCTGGCATGAGCACCCCAACTGGCTCCTTGGCTTCCCAGGTAAGTTTTCTCCATATACTAAGAAAATAAACAACACTTGATAGGAGGAAAAGGAGAGGGCAGCTGAGGCTACGAATTCACTCAGGGAATGAATGAAGCACCACCTCTCCTAGATAGGCTGCTTGCCATTAACTTGGCAAACTTGATCCAAATGCTCTTTATACCTGAATAATTCAGCAGATGAGTTTACCACCAGAACCTCTAGCAGCAGTGAGAATTTCATCTTCATTTTCGGCAAGATAAAAACATCCATCTCTTTCTGCTCTTTATTAATTTTGCCTGTAAGTAGAATGCAGATCTATACATTAATTAAAGGCATATGGCTGGCTAATAAATTTGTTACAAGTTACTCTCATGATGCCTGCCTTTTCAGTAAGTAGAGATTGAGACTGTATAAATGAAGAACTTTTTACAATAAATCATATATGGATGACAACTAGGCCACCTAGAGTTCTCCATAGCACTATAGAAAATGCCAAGGGAAAGAGGAATTCCATCAGTACTCCAATTTTCTCTTATTTTTGTGATTTAGGCCCCATGTGGCCCCACAGGAGGGCAAATGTCTCCCCTTCCTTATTTTGCAAGCATAATCAGTAGCTATTTACTCCTTCTTGTCTAACAGTGCAGGGAAATAATACCAGTCAGGGTTGCTACTAGTATAATTCTGCAAATCAATGAGCTAATAAGTGCCATGATGATGGGATAGCCAGCACACTTCAAGTTGCACAGCCCCTTGGGCTTGCATGCTTTACCCATGGCCACACACCACTGAACCAGGACATGAGGGTGAGGTAAGAAGCTGCGTGGAACAAGAGAGCAAGGACCCCACAGGTCAGCTGAGCTGGCATAGCCCCTACTGCTAAATACACCCAGGGATGTGGCAGTCAGGAGGTTTGTGTGGTTTGTGCTACTGCCCAGTGTGTTAACTTGGAATGGAAGTGGAAGTAATCCTGAAAAGGTCAGCAGAGACTCAATAAAGGAAAATCATCCCATTCTTACGTTACACAAGAATCTCTGGTAAAACAGGGTCCAAATAAGATCTGATGCTTGCAGTAATTTTGTAAGAACCTTTCTAAAAGGCAAAGGAAAAAAGGTACCTTTTAAAAGCACTCCTTTAAGTCATTACTACCTGTCAGTATCCAGTGTTATAGAAATTGGAAGATAAAGAAAGAAGCTTCTGCTGGTACTGCAGATCTTAGAGATAGCATCGCCTTGCTAATACACTTTCTACAACAGCGTAATAATGAAATACCACAGACTACTTTTTGTGACAGTCTAAGCACATACCACCTCATCGCAAAAAAGAAAAAGCCAAGGTTATTGCGAAGAGGGAAAAAAAAAATCCAACCGAAAAAACTGAAAACAAAATCCAGTGCATACTCTACAAAATATATGGAAATGGAAAACACAAAGTGACACATTGCAATTAATACAGCTACATACATTTTTAATGGAACTGCTTTAAAAATTACAATATTTTCCCAGTCAAGAAGGCTAAGCCTCAGCTAGAACTTAAATTGGACAAGAATGCCAAGTACAAGAAAGGAATCTTCAGGTATGTGAGCAGTGACCAGAAACACTGGAAAGATGTAGGACCATTCCTAAACAGGGCAGAGAAACCAGTCATAATGCTGACAAGGAAGTCTCAATTCCTCCTTTGACTCTGTCTTCACTAGCATGGCTAGACCCCAGTTCACAAGATCCACTAGCTTCCTATAATTTTGGAAAAGACTACTGAACACTTACCCTATGGTAAGCTCTCTCAAAGCTGAAGATACCTACTTCTTGCTTAGGAAGTTCTCTTTGACTATTAAGTTAGAAATGCCAAGTGTTCCCAAAAATGGTAACATGGTAGCACATGAGAGTTAAACAGATGAGTGAAAATAATTAAGCAAATTACACATTTTTGTGAGGAAGAAAACATAGCCTCTGAGTGCTATTCAGAGAGCTAATATTTAGATAGCAAAAGTTACAACTACACAGAATAAAAACTGAATGGTAAAGCAACAGCAAAATATTTAGTTGTATTTTAGCAATTAGTTAGGAGTTCCCCAAGAGGCAACATTGATTAAAGTTATTTTGCAAGTATATTAGTAGTCTTTAAAAAAAAAAAAAAAGTCATGTCAGGTTTTTGTTGATGATTCAAGGGAGCCAGAAAACTGGGGAAATCACATTCCATTGAGAAATTAAGTTAGAAGGAAAACATACAAAAGAGGCAAGAGGCAGCAAACAGAGAACAAATGAAGGAACAGAGTAAGGTGAACAGAATTCTGTATCTTGCAGGCAATGCCAGAACATATTCTTTTTTCTCTCCTGAAGAATGAATGAAAGCGTATATGGGAAATGCCATTCTAGTAGCCCTGAAGCCACGTAGCAGAGCTAGCAGCAGAGGGTTTAATAGCACATACCTCTCTGTCCTGTCTCACCTGAGCATCCCCATCCTCAAAGGGAAGAAACAGTTCAGGTTCATTGCCCTAGTACTATACTCCCACAGCCCCAACTACACAGACCACAGAAGCTCAAGCTCCCAAGGACACATACACGTTTTCCAAGAGAACAACCACAAGCAGTGTTTGAGCCTCCAGTTGATTAAACAGCAGAAATATTATCCATTCCACAGGCAGAGAGGTGTGCCCTTAACAGCTCCCACCTGAAAACTTTCAAGCCCCTGCCTGCTATTGATTCCAGGCTAACTTTGTTGAAACCCATGAAGGTAACCAGGGGTGCATTTGGTTTTTCAGATATCTGATATCCATGGCAAATATGCTATTGTTTTCTCTGCCCTTTGAACAGGAAAATTACTCCAATTTTCCCTGACTTGAAATCTCATTCTTTAGCAGAAAGCAGCTGTTCAACTTCCCTGGTTTGTATTTGGAGTCAACCCTACCCTTCTCATTGTCACACAGGTGACAGAAAGGTACAGGTCAGCACAAAGAAGGGTTCTCATCTCCTGGAGACCAGACCCTTCTCTACCTGCATGCACATGGGAGCTCCACACATAGGAAGCAGTTTTAGCAGTCACCCAAAAAATGACACATGCCACCAGCTAGGGGCAGACCTGAGCAGGCAACAGCCTCCCGGGTTCAAGGTGTGGACTTGAAACAAAAAGAGAAATCAGAGCAAAACTAGGCTGGAATGTGTACCTTTGGGTAACTGAAGGTGAGGACAGACAGCAAGGCCAGTCCTGTCCACACAGGTTGCTCTTTCCTCATCACCACTGGGGCAAAATTAAATCTGGCCACGTTCATGTTGCTCCATCATAGGACTTGTTCATGTGAAAAGCAGACTCTTGGTCCAGTATCCTGGTCCCCTTTCCACCACCTAAGGTTTTTAAGAGTCATGGAGTGCCAGTGGGGGAATAGGGTGGCAGTTTCACCTGCTCTGCTGCACCATGTTTTTGGGGTTGTGTGGTTGTGACCTCAGATAGTCACAGATGCAGATCTAAGGCTTGAGAAGGTCACTGCTGCCCAGGCTTACCCTGTGGCCACTGCCTACATGCCTCAAACACATTCCAGAGTGACCCGGCACAGACAGTCAAGGAACTTGACCTGAAAAAACATTGTCTGAAAGGGACAATAAGAACACATCCTCAAGGGATCTGGGACAGTCATTTGCAGAATCACACCCACAGCTACTCTGTCGCCTTCTTCCTCCTGAAATCACCATGCTTGCAAGAACTGAAATGGGAGGACAAGTGCAGAATGAATTGCCCTGCTAAAGGCTCCTCTAATTGCACAATCCCTCCGTGCCAGCCTCCCCAGACTTTCCTGTGAAAGAGGTCTACAGTAAATCCTGTCTCTACTTTTTGCTTCCTGGAGATTTAAGATCTGATTTTCCCCTCATTTACATACAAGTTTAAAGCCATTAACCTCCAGAAAGCAATTCCTTCTTCTGCTGGTGCAAGGAAGAGTGGAATTAGGTCATATGGACCCAATCAGTCCTTTTATTTTTGATATCAATGAAGGCTGACAAGAATATTTTATTGAAAACTTAAGCAGCAGTTCTCTATACCCCTGCTGCTGAAGTACTCACATCAATGCCATAGAGCCCTGCAGTACAACCTGCAGCAACATGTAAGTGCTTGTTTGTCACACTCTTTATGTCTAAATGCTCCTGCTAGACAGACTATCATTCTTCCCTTGAATCATGAGTTCTCATGGCTTTTAGGGCTTTTTTTTGTTCCCCTTCCTCTTTTTTCAAAAAATATATTAGTTCCAGAACAACATTAGCATCCAAGCACTGCAGTTTATGGCCATGATTTGGCCCCTAACGTTCATTCTGTCTGTGTTTGCTGGTTATCTGGATTTACTTCTCAAGATGGTAATTACATTTTTAAAGCACAAATGCTAGCTGCCATATTGCACACTTCTAGAGAAAGGCAGTGTTAAAAGTCATGCATCCATTACCTGTATTTCATTCCCCTCCCCTCAGCATATATTAAATTACCCAGTCATGGTAACATTTTTTTCACCTGAATTTCCAGTTCTGCTTGTTTTTAAAGAAATAACACATTTGTGTGCCTCTGCTCAAAGCCCTTGCTCTTTACTTTCAGTGGCAATACCCACTAACAAGAAACACAACTTATTTGGCGGCTTTTTCCTCAATTTTCCTTTGCTGCAGAGCACAACACACTTCAATTTCAGAGATCCACATTACAGCAGTTCTTAGCTGTCATGCCACTTGACCTCTTAAGAAACCAACAAATGCAGACAAAATTTAAAACACCACAAGATGTGCTGTTGTTCGCAAAAGACTTCAAGATAAGACCCAAATGCTTACATCTCCCCATGTTTCTGACAGTGAATAAGTTCATCTTGCACTGTATGCCTCAGTTTCCCAATTGACAAGGGACTGAAAGAGCATAAGGGATGCAGATATACAGCAAAAACTGTTCTCTAAGTAGTCCTTATATGAGTCAAAGATCATCTGGCTCTACTATACAGCTTTTAAAACTCCCGTGTAACGATTCTGCTACTACATGTTATCCTAGACAAAGGAAATCCTTAGCCATATAGCTTGTTTACCTGCCTGTCACATTCACTAATTTAGGTGATAGGCAGCTGCTTCTACCAGTCATTGAATAGCTTTGAGCAAGAAACTGTCAGGCTACCAAACATGCAGATGTCCAAGACAAATAGCCACTGAACACTTAGCATGGTGCACACAGACACTCTAACTTTTTGCAGCTGCACAGATCAGCTATAGATACATAGCAAAGTCATCTCATACTATTTCTGGACTGCTTGTCTAAGCAAGCCTGGAAATACACCTTGTAAAATAAGAAAGGTCTAAAAGATTCAACCTAGGCAGTAACCTCAACTGGAAGTGTTCATTCCCATTTAACTGCCCATCATTATTCAGCTACTCCAATGGTTACACTAAGAACGAGATTTTGAAATCAAAGAAGCTATTAATGCTCCCTCAAGCATAAAACAAACAGCAAAAGCATTACCCACAATTTTCGACCTTTCCCTCTTCTTTTTCATGCCCAGATTTTTATCCTGGCTGTCTGGAGCTACTGAGACCCACCTGACCCAGCAGCTTGTGTGAGTCAGCAGAATGACTTTCCACCTCCTAACAAGGTTCAAGAGCTACAAATATGCTACAAAGATAGAAATACTTCACCTCCCAGGTGCTCCAGGGATTAATTAGCATTTTGAACTCATGTTTTGAGATCCTCATGTGCAAAGTACTAGAGAAGTTGCTATTATTATTCTTGCAAGCCATAATTCTGGATTAGTTAAAGCAACTAGTCAAGTAATCAACAGAGTTTGTCAATGATGAGGTAATGAGTTACTGCCAGTGACATTTCTAGGACAGAAAGAATGAATTTTCTAAACTATCAGTATGTGCTGCATAGAGTGAATAATTTGTAATGAATAATGTATGCAGTTAATTTAGCCTCTTTGCCAGCTTGCAGAAAGTCCATGGACAGAAAGATAATTTCCCAACCTTATTTTGGGAATTTAAAAAGTAAAAGTGTGGTTTACTCTATGGATGTATCTTCAGCATGTCTCCATTTCCTCTTAAGATGTATTAACATGGTGCAGAGATAGAGGCAGATAAAACATAAGACATCTTTGTCCCATCTGGAATAGGAGCTAGGAGAATGACATGACCACAAAATCTTCCATCCCTATTGTATGCTCACACTGTCATGTTGGAATCATGGCAAAATATTTGCCCAGTGGAGTTTGTATGTTATGGACATTCGTGTGCCCAGGCCATAGTGGGAAATCTGCTTAGAGTAGCAGAATGTCTATTTCCTAAATGAAGCCACATGTGAAAACAGTCATTGTCCTGTGGGTATTTCAGAAAACCCCATATCTGAATAATTTCTTGGTTAACCATGTGGCTTTCTGGTTGTTTGACAGGTTCTGTCCTGGTTATCAGCTGGGGTTTTAAAAGACAGAAACAGATATATTGCATACCACCACCATACTTCTTTCAGCTGAAAAATGGGAATTATAGCAGCTTCTTCTGCTAATCCTGAATGTAAGACCTCACTTGTTCATGATGATTTTGTCAGATCTATAATAAAGCTTGCATTTTAAAGTCAGTAGTTAAGAAAAGTACGCGTATGCGGAAAAAATGTAGCAGAGAGATGTGGCATCAATGTCCAGCTGAGGGCCAGTAACTAGCGGTGTCCCTCAGGGATCAGTGTTGGGACTGGTCTTGTTCAACATCTTGTCGGTGACATGGACAGTGGGATTGAGCGCGCCCTCAGCAAGTTTGCCGATGCCACCAAGCTGTGTGGTTCGGTTGATACGCTGGAGGGAAGGAATGCCATCCAGAGGGACTTTGACACGCTTGTGAGGTGGGCTGATACCAGCCTTATGAAGCTTAACTATGTCAAGTGCAAGGTCCTGCACCCAGGTTGGAGCAATCCCAAACACAGCTCCAGGCTGGGCAGAGAAGGGACTCAGAACAGCCCTGTGGAGAAGGACTTGGGGATGCTAGTCGATGAAAAAATGAACATGAGCCAGCAATGTATGCTCACAGCCCAGAAAGCCAACCGTTTCCTGGACTGCATCAAAAGGAGAGTGACCAGCAGGTTGAAGGAGGTGATCCTGCCCTCTACTCTGCTCTCGTGAGACCCCACTTGGAGTATTGTGTGCAGTTCCGGTGTCCTCAACATAAAAAGGACATGGAACTGTTAGAACAAGTCCAGAGGAAGGCCACAAGGATGATCAGGGGACTGGAGCACCTCCCATATGAAGATAGGCTGAGAAAGGTGGGGCTGTTCAGCCTGGAGAAGAGAAGGCTGTGCGGAGACCTCATAGCAACCTTCCAGTATCTGAAGGGGGCTTATAAGGATGCTGGGGATGGACTCTTCATTAGGGACTGTATTGACAGGACAAGGGGTAACGGGTTCAAACTTAAACAGGGGAAGTTTAGACTGGATATAAGGAAGAAGTTCTTTACTGTGGGGGCAGTGAGGCACTGGAACGGGCTGCCCAGGGAAGTTGTGAATGCTCCATCCGTGGCGGTGTTCAAGGGCAGGTTGGACAGAGCCTTGGGTGGCATGGTTTAGTGTGACGTGTCCCTTCCCATGGCAGGGGGGTTGGAACTTGATGATCTTAATGTCCTTTCCAACCCTAACTATTCTATGATTCTATGAAATCAGAGGTCCCTTTATTTTCATTGATTTTTTTATAGGTTTCAAACCATCAAACCTGAGAAATTCTGACCTCTGGCTCACCGGTACCAGGTTGTGATGACACATACAAGCTTGAGCTGTCTCATATGGTTTACACTGTTCACTGCATGACCAGAAAAGTTGCCACACATGTGGCAAGGAGCACATGGGGGCTGGATGAACAGGATTCCTGTCACTGGTCAGCCACTGCTTCCCACCCATACTTCCTCCCACTGCGGATTTCCTTGGCAGACCAGGATTGCTCCCCGCTGCTGCTTGAGAAGGAGTGTGTCTGGTAACCTTGTGGCTACAATGAGGGTCAAATTAGTGAAAACAAATACTGCTTTCTCATTTGTAAGTAGAATATATTTGTCTCCCAGCATTAAAATACCCAAAATAAGAATATTAGACAATAAAGTTGCTGTTGCAGTGGCTCTTGCTGATTGTACAGGCTCAGCTTGCAAGGCCCAAGATGTTTTGTTTTCATCAGGCTGAGGACATCTGCCCCTGTGTGCTGGACTCTGATTTCCTTACAATGCACTTTGTGCTGTCATTTTTACAAAATACTTATTTAGAGGAAAACAGTAAAGTGTGCATGAGTGAACACCACAAGGACAAATCCCTTAAAGGATTCCAAAGGAGAAAATTAAAGTCACTGCTTTAGGATAAGAAGAAATCAGCAAGGAGCTAAAAAAGGAATTAAAAATACAGATTGCTAAAGGCAGATTTTGAAGGTGACCAGGAAAAGATCAGTAAAAAGAAGAAAGGTGCATATTCATGAATCAAATTAATGTATAAATGTGTGAAACATGCCAATCTGACACACAGAAGAATATATATCTTTCTCTAAAACCACAGCTAGCTCATCACTTCACCCTAAAGGGTCATGCACTGAGGGCCAATCCACAAGAGGTCCATTGTATGTGTGGGCTCTCCCTGAAAAGTACAAATGTAACACCCTGTAAATAATTGTCAGTGCATGGAAATGGAACAATTTCAGCATAATTTTAAGCAGAACCATCATTGCTTCCTCTGTACACCTGGAACAGTTACCCAGAAGGATCTTAGCCAGCTCATCTGAGCTTTGGGTAGCTCTGCGATGAATTTAGGAGTTCAAAACCAGTACAGAGCCAGTATGATACAGACTAATATGGAAGCTGTGGTTTATGTACAAAGGGAACAAGTTTCAGGGTAGTGGAAGATAATATTAATGCTCACACCTGCTGCAATTTTCTAAGAGTGTTCATCACATTGCCTTCCTAAAACTCATGTCTATCCCCTTTCAATAAACTCCCATTCTCTGCCACTATGAATTGAAAACAAATTAGAAGCTGGGGCTCCATGGAAATGTTTTTGAGAAGTTTGCAAGTGGTAGACATTTTCGTTGTTCTGCAGTGCGATGTTGATGAGAATTTTCCTTTTCCTCCCGATTTTTTTCTTTCTTTTTTACCCCTTCTTTGTCTGGCACTCCAGTAATCTCATTAGTTTCTTTCTTAGTAAATTATCCCAGGCGGCAATGCATCAGCCAAAAGGCAAAGCCAGCTGTCATCCATTGCACTACAGGGTCAGATTTTTTTCCCTTCTGAGTGGCTCTGCAGTGCTACTGTGGAGACTTTTTCTAGTTAGGCATGTAGAAATGCATAATTTATTTGAGTTAATTCTGGGAATTGAGGACAGAACTACAGGCACTGAAGATGCAGGATGCAGCTGCATTGTGAGTCTTTACTCTGTAGGTCTGTTTGCGGTAACTGTACTGGGGCAGGAATCAAAGCGGGAGAAAAAGTTAATTTTCAAATTATTCTCCATATCAGCTTGCTGGGGTAAATTAGGAGAGCCTTAGGGTTGTTAAAATCACATTTCTGTAGAAAAGCCCATTGTTCATGGATGATGGTTCAAGAAAATGCATATAAAATGGCCATTTGACTCTAAGCAGCAAATTTTACCTGCAGTGGACAACATTTGTCAGCATTAAAAAGTCACAAGTCTCTCAGCTTCCTTTTCTAGGAAGCTGCCATTGGCATGAAAGGGAAGGCCTGGGCTGGGAAGCACAGCTGGCTACTGCTTTTTGGCAGAAATCCTACTAAATCCACCAAGGCCACAAGCAGGCTGCACATGAGCATGCTCCATGGTTCTGTGTGGCTGTGGCTCCCCTCCAGCAGGCAGGTTTCTACAGCACAGCCACTGAGGCAGGTTCATCCCCAAGGGGCTGGGATGCAGTCAGACACACACATCTTTTTAGGAGATGCTCAGGCACAGCTTGCATCGAGCCACAACCCTGATCTCTCGACATTTGAACCATGAAGTTTTTTGTACTAGCTGCATCATGGTGGCTCTCAGAAATAGAGGGTGAGAAAGCAGGAAAGAGCCCATCTTAGCATTTTTATAGCTTCTTTTTCATGTGTCTTAGCCACCAAGGTGAGTTCAAGGGAGAGACATCCAACTCAGGTGTTCCAACTTCTGGAAAGGCTGCAGTCCTCCTTTCACTCATTCTCCATGTTTTCAGAAAGACTTTACAAGTACCTTCCTCGCTGATTGCAAGAAATCCTATGCTGTTCTCAAATGCTACCTCACTTCTCCACTCAGGGACTGTTAAAGTGCCTTCATTTTTGTTATTTCTGCACTTTGATTTTTCCAGATGTGCTTTGTCTGATAGTTTCTATTTCTTGCTAGCAGTCAGCAGCTCTGACTATGCTCCAGTTAAATATTCTCTTTCATATACCTGAAAACCCAGAAAGTTCTCTATTGGTATCTAACACTTGTTTTACTTTTGTTTGTAAGGAAAACACCTGTAGCTAGAGGCTTTACTGGGGAATCTAAAATCCAGAAGTATATGCTGTCCAGTTGCACTGGCAATCAATTTCTCATTAATGTCAGCAGTTACTCATTAAAATCATTGTATGTGTCATTGATGTGAGGACCTTCAATGTCCCAGCTTGTCCTTGATTCTGATGCCATCTGAGTGGTGATCACCTGAGGTCTGCAGCACTTTTAGGAAGAAGTCTTGCCCTCACACACAGCATAGAAGCTGCAATAGGCCACAGATATTCTATTATCACCATTTGCATTATTTTTTCTTCAGTGTTGACAAAGGTAGAGTTGTCTTGGCCTGAACCTTCCAGCCTACTTTCTTATGAGTAGACTAGAATCAGTGCCACTGATTTTGGATGGGTTTATGTGTCCTGGTAGTTGAAGTTGTCTTTCTCATGACTTCCTACATAATGGTGAGCATTTCTTCAAGTGATGACACTGGGAACAAAGTCCTAGATTACTCTAACATATGCTACATCTAAGCGTGTGTCGTGGTTTAAGCCAAGTCACACAGTCTCTCACTCCCCTCTTCCTCCCTCAGCTCCCAGAGGGGTGGAAAGGAGAATCAAAAGAATATTCTTTCAACTACCACAGGTTGAGATAAGAACAGTCCAGTAACTAAGGTATAACGCAAATCACTGCTGCTACCATCAATAATAACAGTGACAAGGGAAATAACAAGGGGAGAGAATACAATCGCTCACTACACCGACACCCAGCCCAACCTTCACAGTGATCTAGCCCTTCCAGGTAACTCCCAGTTTACATCCAGGGCATGACATGCTGTGGTATGGAATACCTCTTTGGCTAGTTTGGATCAGGTGCCCTGTCTCTGCTTCCTCCCAGCTTCCCTTCCTCCCTGGCAGAGCATGAGGCTCAGAAAGTGTCCAGCCAGACTAAACATTCTAAGCAGTAGTTAAAAACATCGGTGTTATCAGCACCGTTCCCAGGCTGAAAGTTTGAAACACAGCACTGCACCAGCTACTAAGGAGAAAAATGACTGCTACTGCTGTACCCAGGACAGCATGCCAGAGTACATTTTCTCAAGCTTCCTCATACTTGTCTTTCACCATGGTCCAGCAAGCCCTGCAATACTTGAGACACATAACCCTTTTGTTTGTAAGATTCACTGGCTTTACACTGACCAAACACCATTTATCATCTGGGTTGACTCAGATGACCTTCAGTGTAAACCCACAGCAATGCTGGATTAATAGTAAAATACCTTAAAATGTCTTATGTTACTCAAAAGCTTACTTTCTTTAGCTGTGAGGTTATATAGGGAGGGGAAAGTGCTGCACCTGTCTTCATCTTCGTAACCAAGAGGCATTTTCTGTGTCCAGAACTCCTCACAGGGGGTCTGACTTCAGCACACCCCATCGAGAGGTCTCCATTATTCCTCAGTTTTTCATAGATACACTTTTCTAAACTCTGTATTACCTTGGAAAATTACAGGAGAGCTCTTTTATTGTGCATTAATTAATGGTGTGATAGTGCAGTATTAATTAGCAGAGGGTACTTACACATACAGTCTCTATACTCTGGAGGCGTAGTCTGAATCACAGAGATATCCCTGTAACAGAGTTTATATTTTTCTATTGAATATGAGTCTTTTCCTCAGAAATAGGCTGTTTCTCAGCCAAGCACAAAGACACACTCCATCCATGAGGTACAAGCTGTTAGGAATTCAGAGAGGTACTGAGCCCTACATCACAGTTTTTCTTCACAGAGCATTTTTAACTGCTTCTTTTCAATCAAAACTGTCCAAATGATGTTATAGAGCCCACAGTCAATGAAAAGTGAGTGTGTAGGGCTTCTTTACTATAGTGTCATTGGACAGAAAGATCAATTTTTGTTTTGGCAGCCAGTTTACCTCTCAGTGAAGCCAGTGGAAAATGTCATTGCTTTCAGCGTGGGTTAGATCAGGTGAGCTCTCTACATCTCATTATGCAGTTCATTTCAGCAACAGGGCTGGAGTAGCTTTTTATGGCTCTTTCACTTACTTTACATCACCGATAGAGGTTAGGACACCAAAAATCTCCATTTTGATTTCTTGATAAATTGTCTGGATATTCCCATAATACTGATCACTAGGGGAAGGCAATACATCTCTTCCAGAGCTGTAGGGAGATAATTGTAAGGAATAATTAATTCTGTATTGTACTTGTTGCCACTGAAGTTTTTAGCTGACTTGAGACAGAACCATATTTTCTTCTCAAATTAATGATTGAAAATGTCTGTGAGTCTGGATCCTCATCCTAAATCAAAATGTAAGGCATGCTTTACCTTTTGTTTCTTCACACTGTTCCATTTACTCCCTATCACCTTAAGCTGGAGTGACAGTTAACTGACAAAGTAGGATAATCCATTCCTGTAATTTGGGTACTTTGTTAGTGAAACCCAAAGCATCAACATTTTTATAAAGAACAGTGTAAACTGGAGGTCTTAAGAGTGGCAGAACGCACAAGACGTGAGAGCTTTCAATAAGGTCAGGATGCGTGAAGGCTAAAGTAAAAAGGTCAGAATTGTTTCTTAGAAAACAAGGAGAATATGCAACTGAGATATATAAAATCATGTCATATAGTGAAGGTCAAAACAGAGTGCTTGATTGCTAACAAAGGACCAAAAGCCAGCAGGGTATTCTTTTCAAATGTTTTACATAATGTATCGTTAGCTTGTAGAACTCATTGCCGCAGATAATAGCAGACTTCTGTGACTCACAGTAGCATTATTCAACTACAGTAGACAGACTTTAATTGCAAACAGGACATATAATGTATCTTTACCCCTTGCTGGTTCGAAGGTGAAGGGAAGGAACTTATGAAGGGACATGAAACGCACTTTTGGTGTTGGTGACAAGACGTTGTCCTCTATCCTAAACTGGAAAAAAGGAGCTGACTTTTCTTCTGTCTTGATGCTAAGACCTAGTATCTTAAAGAACAGAGATAAACAGGTTCAGGAAAGACACAATTTTCAAGCCTAAGCAGCCAGTTTTGTCTGTGCTTGTAGAGGGAAGCATAAAGACAGGCTCAGAGTAGGACATTCTATCAGCATGTGGCATGTTTTAGCAAATACATACACAGCAAGACAAAATGGAGCTGGCAATAAATGCACTTGGAGGAAAACCTGAATCCTTGCCTGTCCATAATTATGAAAGTGTATATTCCCTGGATCGGTGCTCTCAAGAGGCTTAATATAGAGCCCTAGGCTGTTAGTCAATGGTAATGTGTTTGTTTGCAGGGTATAGGCTTACTTTTCAGAGAAGCTATCCTGAACTTTAGACGGATATGCCATTGGATCCAGGAAGTCTCCTAAAAGCCATGGAGGTAACTTATTTCAAGATACTATCCACCTCAGTTCATGGCTGGAGATACCAGATTATGGATTGAATTCATTTAATAAGTGGGTATCAGGGATGCTGCTTGCTTCCTGACATTAGGTCCCCATCACTATGAAAGATAACATCTCACTATACCAAAATGGTATTGATCCTTAATGTTTTCCAGAGAGTAGTTGTCAGTTTCTATGGACTCACTGGAAGCTCAGCCACTTTCACCTCCAGTAATTAATTCAAAAGTATTAAGAGTTATATAAGAGTCGTTAGGACTATTAGCTCCTATCCTGTTTTGGGGTTTTTCTTCCACCATAGAAAGGTCTCAAGGGAAAATTCAATGACACTTCCTACTTTTTTGTCAGTAATTGTGATTTCCATATTAAAAAAAAAAATGAAACATTGTCACTATCAGTAGTCCAACCAGCACAAAAGCAGAGAAGTACCTGGGATGCTATGGTTGTAGTGCTTCCCCAGCAGCCAGGGCAAATCCATACACTCAGCTCAGATGCCATGTGAGCATGGATGGTAAAACCAGGATGGTTTTCAGAGCTCATAGGTAGCAGACACCCCTGCCCTGACGCTTGACCTTCTGCTTCTTGCACATGCCTCCTCAAGTGGCATGGAGTCCATGGTGGGGCACTGTACAGAATTAGGCAGTAACAGATCTGCTGTCATAATTTTCTTTCCTGCATACAGTGGAGATATAAAGAGATTGTGCCTCTGGCTAATAATTTTCACCATTTTCTCTTTCTTTCTTGTACAAAGCAAACAAACAAGTTATTGCAGAATTCTGCAGTGAAATTTTATTAGTGCCTCCTTCGGAGGCCTTTGGCAAAAAAGAGAGAAGGAGTATATTGAAGGATAAGGAAAAGACAGAATACAGGCAAGGAGGTTTAGAGACAGGGAATTGCAAATAAAATCCACCACATGGTCTTGAAAATCCTAGAGGCAAAAGAAAAAGAATCTCTATATACCCTAGCTCATTAATTACCATATACCAGTCCTACCCACATGACTACAAAGAGAAACTTAAGTCTTTAGCTATGCCACCATCCTTCCAGTCGCATCTTCTCAAAGCATGGCTCAGAGGAGCTGCACCTCATCAAAAGAAAAAGAATTGCCAATTCCTTACCACAGCTGACTATGAAGGCGCAACAGCTCAGCTTTCACTTGTGTATGCATTTTTGAACCTTATTTGAAACCCTGCAAACCATAATTAAACTTTTATAATATCATTCACAGCCGTAGCTTTATGTTGCTTTACAGGTTCCTATATGGAGTAAAGCAAGACTGCGTTTGCCGTATTCTGACAGGGCATACAATATATGTAAATCTGTGTAATTATCAGCTACTTATTCTTCAGTATTTGAAAAGGAGAAATCAGTTTGATGAATACAACACAAGTCATGAGAATTTGTGGTAAAAGTGGTTTTTCTGTTTTTTCATGTTCAAAAGCATTGTTTTGTTTTTGGTCAAAGCTATATATATATATTAATTTTTCATATTAATAAATTGTAAAGGTGCACCCTACCGTAAAGTACCCATTATTTAGAAGTAAGCATGGGAACACCTAGCAAATTAAGCACTGTTCACTGGTAATACCACTGGCCAGAAATTTTTGCCGGAATACCTTTTGACATGAAATGTCAACAATAAATTATAAAACCTTTTGAAAATAACTCTTGGTTTAAATGGCTTTGTCTTACAAAAAAAAAAAAAAAAAAGAAAAAAAAGGAAGAAAAAAAAAGAAAAAGTATTTCCAGTTCATGTTGACTTTGCCTTAAAATACAATTGTAGTAGGAGAAAAGAAACCCAACAATATCTGATTGGTAAGACTTAAAACAAAACTGTCACTGGGACTTATCTTCTTGCTTTTCCTTTACAGATGATGTTACAACTATTTTTGATATTTCAGTTTTTCCTTTATGAATCAGCATTAAAGTTTTTTGTGGTTCCAGAGGTAAACAAAAATCTAGATACCTCAGCAGCCTATAAAGTTTTGTGACTATAGAACATAAACAGATGTTGAAGAAATGTTGCAAACCAGACTCAAGAAACTGATGAAGCACAGAAAGCATTAGATTTAGGTTATTGAAGAAGAGATAATGAAATCCTGGTCCCAATAAATTGATTTTTAATGTGAATTTAATGGGACCACAGGGAGTATGCCCAAATGCTAACTTTAGAGTAGAGAGATAGATTAGTCTTCCCACATTTCCTCTTCAGTTGGTTGGGAACAAGAAGATCCTCCATTCAATCATCCCCTACAAGAGCTTAGCTGTACCCTTTCTCCCTCCATTAACTCTAACAAGTCTAGCAAGGCTGCCCTCTGTCAGCAGATACCAACCTCCTTGTACTCCTCACACACTGGGCCAATTACGAAAAACGTGTGCCTACTGACTTGGTGTATGATTCTCTGCTTACAGCTAAAAATAAAGATCACTCATAGAACTAAACCTGGAGTTCCTGCAGATATCAGTTCTTTTAGCTGACTGAATGCTGTCCCTGACTTCTTGCTTTAAAAGAGAGTGGTGACTATGCTTTATTGCACTTGTGTACCCCAAATATGCATTTTGCAAAAATACCTAACCTGGCAGTATGAGCAGAAGAGACCAATGGGAGCACCTACTTTAGCACTCTTTGTAATAGGATCAGATCAGTAGCTCAGAACTGTTGGTGCTGTGGCTCTTTATATCTCCAATACATTTGATTAAGCTGTGTTTCAGATTAGATATGATCTGCTTGCATGCTATGTGTCTGACTAACCTAAAAAAGCAGGGATGTTGATGCCTGGGGATAAAGTCCATAGTGTTTCATAGAAGACTTTGAAGGGATCTCAAGTTTGAGCATAATTTCTTTCAAGCATACATTTCCTCCTAGGTGGAGGGAAATTATTAACATATGTCTGCGCAACCCTTTCTTTAGTAAGGCTCAGGCCAGTTGTCACATATTGCTGAGCACTTCTTGCCCTGAAAAATCTGCATGGCTATCGTCATGCCAATTCACACCTGGTGTTAAAAGTTAATAAATAACTTGTCTGTCAGGGAGTGCAGGCAGGAAGACAAAAATTAAGTGTTTCTAAACAACATTATGTCAGGCACAGACACTGTCACAGTTCTCAAAAAGACAGACTTTGTTTCATTTGCTTCCCTTCCTGCCCTCACAGTTCAGCTGTCTTCAAACCACTAAAACATGATCACCTAGGATAATAAGATGCCATTCAACCTTCAGACCTTTGTGAGGTTTTTCAAGCTGCTTTTAAGCTCCTTGGGAAAGCCCAGTCCATTTGCATAAGCATGGAACTGAAGCATGAACATAATCCCAAAATCATGGATACAGATATCTTTTGTATTTCTGCTTGGAAACTTCAAGCTTCAAAACAAACTGACAGCCTTTCCTTCAGTGGGGTTTCCATCTGAGTAGTAGAGTAACAGAATTTCTCCTTCAGCAAATGTACACCCTAATACAACAAAGCAACATGAAGTGATATCTGTAGCAGAACTGATTCTGTTTGAATGAAGAGAAATTTCCGTGATAGTTGTGGCTAAACAGGGAAACAGCTCTGGGATTTCAGACACAGTCCATGAAGAACCCAAACAATACCCATAAGAAAGCAAGACCCTACCTCAACTTCTGGTCATACTCTTCCAGATGATTTAAATTCTTAAAAATGCATGCAAGTGCAGTGTCACCTACACACTGAAAAAAAACCTTTTTTTGAAGAAAGCCAGTGAGGCAAAGCTACTTCTGACATCTTTGTACACCCCTTCTGGACCTCTTCCCAGGACCAAGTGACTCCCAGGAGCAACTTATGCCCAAACGCTGCTCCTGCAGCTGGGATGTATTCATGGTGTTGCCATACTGTCAGTGATACTCTGGCACAAGCTGCCCAGGGATAAAGTTAGTGAGGAGGTGTATGGCAGAAAAGTTGCAAAGGTAAAAGTTCATGGTGCAAATCTGTGGGTACCAGCCCTGATTTTAGTAGATCTGGACCTGGACCACCTCAGATGTAGAGGCAGTCAGACCAGCTGGAGTAATCCCCAGAGAGCCATTCTAGGGACTAGAAAGACTTGGGGCTTTTCCCCAGGTGTAGCCAGGTTCCCCAGCATGGCTGGATGGCATGGGCAGTGACCTGACCCCCAAGGGGGATGTTGGCATCATTCTCATCAGGCAGGTGGCTGAGCCACCCTAGCAACCCCACTTTAATGCCCAGAGGAAGATGTCTCAGGAACAAACTAAGAAATCACAGGACATCACTTCCCACTCCTCTCCCTGAAAGGCTATTCCTAATCTGTTCCTTGCAAATCAGATATTAATATCTTAAAGCACATGTGTGTTAGCTATTGTAAGTTTGGAGAGCTTCATTACCAGACAAAATCCTACCTGCTGAGGGCCTGACCTCCCTGGAGCCTTGCAGCAGGGAGTTCCATGGTTTAATTATCTCCTGTGTGAAAAGAGTTTTATTTGATCAGTCTGGAAATTGCTGCTTTTCAATTTACTTGAATATTTTCAGCCAGCAGTGTTACACTAGACAGAATTTAATATATCTTTATCATACTCTCCTTCACTGGTTTCCTTTCTAAGGCGAATAGTCCTAACACAGCCTTTTTCTTATGAAAAGATTTGCATGCCCCCAATCATTTCCTTTGCCCTTCTGTGAACCTCTTCTAGTTTCTTTAAGATAGAGCAGCTATCTGTGCATACATTTGAGGTAAAGCTGCATTATTTTTCTTATTCTCTTTCTATTCCTCGTCCATCATGTAACATTTTGCTTGTTTTTCTGGGCCTCAGTGGCATACCGGGAAGGTCTAAGTGAGCAGCATGTGGGATACAGGCTTCCACCCCTAACCATCCATGGCTGATTTAAACCCCTATAAATTGTGTAGATAAAAAAAAAAAAAAAAGAAACAAAAAGGCAGTCTGTGCTATCACAGCCTTATAATGTTCCCTTTTTATAGCAATGATTTGATCAGATCTTTTAGCAATTTCCAAGTGCACTTTGCCATTCTGGAGGAATTTATTTCTGTAGCACATCACTGTTAAGGTGTACAAAACCTTTTCAGGTGTGGAATAGGCTGAAAAGGAGAGATATGGAAGGAAATAGAGGCTACTCAATGCAAAGGATGCATTATGAAGAAATGGTAGCTTCCCACAACATGGATAAATTCACACAGTGGTGGTATGATCAGGTACATCTGCATGTCTTTGGGTTATCAAGTAGAGCTGCCCCTGCTGAACCCACAAACTTAAACAAAAGAACCCAAAACAAAACAGATTTTAAAATCCCATGAGGTGCTTACAAAGCCAAAAAACTCACTGTATGTACTGCCCCAGTCCCACCTGTTGATCCCACTGTTCTGTATTAGCCCCAGCTCTGTTATACCCCCTGGAATAAGAGCTGAGGGATAAAGAGGGAGGCTGCTCGAGAAAGAAAGGAGACTGAATTTAGTCTCCTGCCCGTGGTCATAGAAATTGAGTCCAGAGCCCAGGGCTTTGTATTTCAGATTCTAACCCCTCCCAAGTGACACTGATATATTTTATATGAAGACATGAATGAAACAAACATGTTGCAAATGTGATCTAACTGAGCTGGGAGAACATCAGATGAAAGGGAAAACGTAGGTTAGATATTTTTGTCCAAACAATATCCATCTTGGAGGACTAGTGAGGGTTTTTCCCAGTAACTTGCCAGCTCTAGAACTAGTTTGACTCTCAGTTAGCTGATCTATGAGAACAAAGTTATTTATGACTCCATTATAAATGAGTTTGAAATCTGTATATACCAGTTTAGTGCATAAATTAAGTACTAATAGAGCCATCATGTTCCACAAGTGAAGCAATCTGGTTTGCTTTAAATTACATCTATTCCTGGGATAACAATTAGATCATCAGTGGTACATTAGGTAGCATTTTCCTCAAGCCAAGAGAAAAGCAGCATGCAGAAAAGGAGGGAGGCTTTGTGTAAATATCAGTGCTATCAGTGGCTGAGGGGAAGGACCCTGGCTTTGCAGCTGTCAACTGAATATCAGCACTTTACAAATGACAATAAGGACTGGAAGCACAGAGGGATGGTTGCAGTGGTAAAAGGAGCAGGCACAGGTTTCTTCTCATTCTTTGTTCACAGCCAGGTCCTGATAACAGTCTCTTGCCCTTTCAGATCAAGCTGTAGGAGAAAGGGAGGAGACTGTCAGCCTGTCAGGCATCTTGTTGGCCATCTTTGGCATGATTTCCTTGTTGTTTCCCTTTTCATTTTCTTTCCTCAAACTGCCATGACAGGAGGCCACTTCTGCATAGCACTGCAGACCTGACAATCTCGCCCTTGGTGTCTTGAAGACCCTAAACATTGTTACAAGGACAGATGAATCTGACATTGAGGTACTTCCATTCCCAGGAGCATAAACTTACACTAAAAGCCAAAGCCAATTTTCAGAGCCCAGAGTAGTTAAACTATTTAAACTATATAGTAATTAAACTATTTTCCATTCTATTCCTGCCCACAGCATGAGCATAGTTCAGGATCCTCCCATAATCTGTTTATATTTACTTGCTGTAGCAAGGTTTTTACTTTACTTACTGCAGCAATGCTTACAATGATGTTGCATCATGTTTGGGAAGGTCTCCTCAAAGCTGCATCCCTCTGTCTGCCAAATGTTCACCTGCACGACACTCAGCCTTGAAACAGTTTCCTGCTGCCTTTGGCTTACAAATAGTTCTTTGCTGTGATCCATGACTGGATCACAGGTTGGATGCAGCAAAGATGGGCACTGTTGCTTGTTTAGATAGAGTCTGACGCGGGTTTTGATTTTCTCCCAGCCCTTCATAATCTGTCATCTATCTTAGTACTCTCCTACATTTTATTATCCAAGTTGAACTGCTTTAGGATCAGCCATAAAGTATCAACTATCTGATGATTTTCAATGGAGGGTTGTCCCTGGGAGTATGTTCTGTTGGCCTTTTACGTTGTAAAACAATTGTGTGCAATGATATTAGGGTACAAAGAGCCATGAGGGATAACTGCTTGTTAGTTCAAGTTTTCCCAGCTAATTCAGTTCCTCCACCAACATGAAGAAAAATGCTTTGAAAGAATATACTCCAAAAAAAAAAAAAACCAAACCAGTGTCCCCTGTTGGTTTTCTTCAGTGCTGCAGAGACATTTATTAGCCTTTCCTAGAACAAAATATGGTGTTAGATATAAAAGCAATGGTTCAAATGGCCATAAAATCTTTTGGGGCATACTATGGATTCAATTATTTCAAAGCTTAGATTTAGGGAAAATTTATATTTAGGGACTTTGTTTATCCAAAAGCTTGGCTTAGGTATTTGATATTGATCTTAAGATTATGGTAAAATATATTTCTATTGATTTCTCTGTGGAATAATTCATCACTGCAAGAATTTCTGGCTCTATATATCTGGTGGATGAAGATGTGCGCAGCTTTTTCTGGCTCAGGTCTTTACCCACTGCAGTTTTGAAGTACCAGAAGGTTGTTGAGCATGGGAAGGTGGAGCAGAGCCACTGAACTCACATGGTTCCATGTCTCAAGACAAAGCAAAGTGACCCAGGAAAAAAAGCAGTTACCATTCTGGCGTGGTGTGGATTTTGTTAATTAAATGTGGTTGATTGTTCTCCTTTATAGCAGAACAGACAATTATAATCTTTGCATATCTTTGCTTCCGTCAACTTGCCAATCCATTTAACAAGTGCATAATTCTGCCCTAAGATATATATTACAAGGTTAAAAACGGTCTTATGAAAGGTGTCACTTAATTAAGTACCTCTGAGCTAGACTGTAATATTTTGAGTATCACAGTTGTTACTTAATATAAATTAGGACAGCAAGTTTCTGCATTTCCATTTTTTGTAACAAAAAATTCCATTTTGTTCACAGGAACAAAATTGTATTTTGTTCATGGGATGATAATTGCATCTGTATTCACACTAAGTAACACCTGAATATAAAAATAACTCTCATTTAATCAACAAACTTGCAAATGCCACTCAACATGAGCAAAAAAATGCAATTTTCCTTTCCAGACCAAATGACTGGAAAGTGAGCCAGAGAGTGTACAATTCAGCAGTGGTAGGATGAGCTAAGTTAGAAGGATATTCTGACTTTCAAACCCAATATATCGATGCAAAGGCAAGAGTACTTAAAAAGGTTAAATATTCAAGGGATGAAAATGCCAAGATTATGCATTCTAGCAGCTTTATCCCTACTCTGCACTATATTAATGGGTATATAGGAAAAGATCAGCTACAAAGTCATGCAGGTCTTCAGCATATTGTGATAGTACATAACGATTTTTGTCCATTCATTCTTTAAGGAAAATATTCAACATGAACTCACTATAAACCTAGCCTAAATGGCTGATTCGTCTGAGTCTATAGCTGCTTTGCTTCATCAGGCAACAGAACAATTAAACACAACAATTTCTACTCCTAGATGTCTTTACAGAAGGACTGAGTGGATACTGCTCACATTAAATTCACCTGTTGTCTTTGAAGGCTGCAGTCACAGCATTATTTCCCACTGTATTTGCAAACTAGAAAATAAAATCAAGGTATCACCTTGTGATATGTTGGCTTGGGTATGTGTTTACGGCAGCGCTTTTCTGTGTGCAATACATTAGACTTGCTCATATATACCATTATTCCCCGGAGTAGGCAAGTTAATGAAACCTTTTCATTAGCTTATGAAATACAAGTCAGAGTTTTGGGGACTTCGCTTCTCTGCCTTAAAGGCTATATGTGGCTATTTAACAACTAGAGCAAGTGCACACACTATGTCAGAATACTGATCATTAGCACTGGCAGGTCATCAAAAGGTTTATGTTTAAAATTACCTACTGCTCGGTTCTCTGAAGCAAATACCATTGTTATTTACATTGATTTCAGATGTCATAAAAATCTAGTCTATGACTAAAATCTGAAGGTTAAACTTTATGGCAATGCCTAAAAATCTTGACAGCAGTAGCACAACTATGAGCAGAATGAGCTAAGACCATCAGGGAACCCTGAGCAAATCAACAAGGAAGGAAGGCTCCAAGAGCACTTCACTCTCAGAGGAGAAAAGACTCAAAGAGGCAGTATTCTCTCACAGCTATAATTCACCAAAAAAGGCTTATTGATAATCAAAAAGCACGACTATCCACAGAGCTGTGGAAATCATAAAGCTTTACTAGTTTCTACCAGAGAAGCCTGATCCAAAGCCTGTTGTAGTCGAGGAAGGAGTCCCACCAGCCTTCATGAGCTCTGGCTGACAATGCAGATGACTTATATATTCCACAACATCAACTGCTAGGAGAAAATATCAGTCTCTTAAAGTCTGTCCTCACAAACCCAGGAATACCAACCAATATACAAGTAGCTAATATCAGCATATCCTCAAAAATCCAGTTAGTGGCTGAAACCTTGAATTTTATCCTTGTCCAAAAATACATCTTGGGTTTTTTTCCCAGTGGGTTTGAACTTTACCCCCTCCCTGTCATATGCTTCAGTAGCTGACTTTTCCCATCAATGCCAAATTGCAGATCTTTTCCTGTGAAGTAATTTTGCCTGAATTGCCTATGCACCCACCCATCCCATCCCAATTTGAGTTCATGACATCTTGTTTTCAAATGAGTTGCTATCTTAAACAGCTTACTGCCTTCAATCTGCTTGTCTCTGGATTTTGTTTACCTCTGCCAGTCTCCCATTTTACCTTATTCCTTCCTCAGGCTGCAAAGACCAGCACAGGCTAATCCTTCCTCATAACTCAATATCCAAACCTCTGGAGTACTTAAGACTTTCTTTTGTAACACCTTTTCAAACCTCTAAGCAATTTTTCTAGTATCCCGAATAGTATATGATATTAATATTTTTCAAGTTTCAGTACAGCAAAATAACCTTTACTTATTTAAGGTGTATAATACCACGCACATGAATGCTTCCTTCCTAGCTGCAGCTCTGTAACTCCTGTAAAAGCATGCACAGTCACCATTTTACTATGTGCTGTTTCAGTAATAGAGCTGCTTCTTGTCATTGCATTAGGAAAAAACTAGCTCACTGAACACACCTCCCTCCAATCTCTTCTTTCTCCTGTTTTTCACTTTTTATGTATAAACATCTATAGCTCCTTCCAGGATACCAAGACAACCCTGCTTTGTCCTTTGCAAGCACCTAAGACAATAAGAACTGATTGCAAGTAGGATATCTAGTTGAAGTGAATCATGTATCCTACTCATTTAGTCCTTTTCTCTTCTTAGGTGAAAAATCAGTCCTCTTACATATAATTCACAATGGATGAAAGTCACTGCTGAGCAGAAGGCCAACCCAAAGTCTGTGCAATGCTGAATTGCCTATTCTGAAGGTTTCTGAAAGCTTAGGGAAGTGAAGTGTCTCTGCGCCAGCCCCCCTGCCCAGGGATGAATTTTATTCTTTGTTAACTGCCTAGGAGAAGAGTTTGATTTTTATTCATGTGCTTATGGTTTGAAATTACTTGAAACATGGTTCATGCTTATGCATTTCGCATAGGTGCATTGCATTATCAGTAGTAAAAATATGCAGAGATACCATTATGCAGGGCTTGTTTCCACAAAAGACTCAGTTATTGATTTACTCATAGATGGTTATCAGAAATAGTGATTTAAGTTGTAAATGCTGCACTTTGCTGTGGGAGCAACAGACGCAGGTCTTATTTCTCTTTCCTGATGGGATGATTCCCAAATCTACAGAGAATTTTAAAGGGAAATCCTTCTAGAAAGGCATACAGTACAGTAAAAATCCTTAATGTTATTGCTGTTCTTAATGTTTTTCAAGCAATTTACTAAGGTGGAATTTCAAAAAGTGTATAAAAAGGGCTTTGACTCAAACCCATAATGTTGATTCTCATAAATGCATATGGATAGTTCAATCACATTTTGCATAAACAAATAAAAGATACTCAGCGCAGATTTAGTCCTGGGGGTGCTAATGGTTTGCACATCATTTTCCTCATCCACTTCATGGATGTTTTATCTTAAGATGGCAATTGCATAAACTTTTCAACATCCTGTCCAAGTTCATAAATTTCTCCTTCAGACAAAGAAATGAGTTATCTAGGAACATGACTGGAAGGAAAAGATCCTAACTGTGTAATCTAGGGTTGGGACTTTGCTACTGGTCTGAATGCATAAGGCAGTAGTCTTGGTAGACAGCTGATGGTCACAGGGCAGGCCTGAAGTGGAATGAGATTGGTCTGGGGCATCCGCAGCCTTAGGAGGTTTCATGTTCTTTCCATGTAAATGTGTGGAGAGCAGGCTTTGTTCCTCAGGGTAATACAGTAAGAAAATATTTAAATGGGGACAACTTTTTTTTTCTCAGTTTTCCTTCTCCCAGCTCCCTTACCAGTGTTTGCTAACACCTTGTATCCATGAAACTAGCTGTAAGGTGGTTACTCCGTTTACATCATTATTATCTGTTTAGACAGCTTTCATAAATCAAGATGGACTTTAAAATTGCTCACATCTGTTAAAAATACTGCAAAGCCTTTCACAGAAAACAACATTGAATATTTTCTTCTCCAGCATACTGAAAAAGGGTGTTTGTGTTGGGCTGCGGGTGGAGGACTTTCCTTTAGGTTTTTCTCTCTTCCTTTCTTCCTTGTGAGTATTTCCTCATGGCAGACAGCTCAGCTGGTCAACCTGCTTACTTGCCAGATCCAAAAGGGAACGAGTCACATAGCTTTTGTATTTGACAGAGAACTTTTCTCATAAAGGAAGTATGTGCCTTGTCTTGCAGTAAGCAAGCAAGGGGATAAAACCTTCGAGCCCTCTAGTTTGTTTAGGGCTGGGATGTAGCTGTGTGATCCTTACCACTGAGAGAGAGAAGTGGTCCTGAAACAAGTGGCAATGTCAGTCCTTGCCCTGGGCATGGAGGGTGGCAGCCTCAGCCCTGCTTTGCTCACTCCCCTAAAACTCTGCCCTGTCTCATGCAGCATGGACTGCTCAGATATTTCAGTCTCTTCCAGCTCCTAGGTTAAATACGTATTGTTTTTTGCAACATTCTAGCATTTTGAAGGTTTCAGTACGCAGTTCTAGACATTGGTGGGAATAGCCAGAAGAATACTGAAAATATTTGTTTGTTCATTGCACTAATTTCTGCAATAAATGAGCCAGTAAAAGCAGATGAAGAAATTCATATATGCTATGTATGAGTATAGACACTTCCAACATTCTTCTTTCTAATTCACACCTCAAAACATTACAGAAAATATATTGTGTCGTTTTCATTAGTCTTTGCCCTATCCTTCCAGAAATATCATGTAGATATTGATTTTACCAATTTAATATATAATCCAAATCCTTGGCTATATGAATTTATCTCCTTTTTTTTTTTTTTTTTTTTTGAGTGTATGGTTTTCTGACTATCAACATTTTTGTCCCCTGGCCTGTACTTCAAACACAAGTATACTAAAATTATCTATTGGGAATTTTTATATAAGTGATTGTTTACAGACATGTTATTGTCTCTTGAGACTGGAGTTTGGCTAACTCTTTTTAGGATGATTGTGCTTCAGCTCCGTAAGTCTGAAGCCTGCTGCTAAAAGGGAGATTTTCATTTTTCCAGCAGTAAATAATGAAATGAAACAAATACAATCTGTAATAGAATCAAATGTGAGTACAATGAGTCCACAATTCAATTTGGATTTAATATTGTTGCTTAATCCTATTAAGGGGTTCCCTCATGAGAAAGATGATTTAGCAGCCTGGAGCAGAGCTTGAAATGCGAGGACAAGCAGTTAAAGCTGGTTTCATGGTGCAGTAGAGGATAAGAGGAGACAATATGCTTTACTACCATGCTAGAGCCAAGCCTGATGACACTATTCTGGACAGACTGGAGATTACTGAAAGGACTTCAAATAAAGCATGGACAAAGATGGAACAGCTACAAGTATAGGACATCACTGTCTGTTTTCTGCCTGTTCTGAAAGATCTGTGAGGCCAAGAGGGATAGTGCATCTATGTGTTTGTATACACTTGCCATTTTTTGTTTTGCTGTGATGGAAGAGTCTCACAAGAAACCAGGCTCATCATCATAAGAAGCAAGTTAGCTTCATCTGTGGAGAAACAAGAACAGAGAAACACTAAAAATGAGTTGTCACTACAGAAGTAGAAACAGTCATTAATTTTTGTGGAGCCATTGATTCATCTAAGAATAATTAAGGCTTGAAACAGACAGCAACAAACCTATGTAGTTATACCATAAATTGTATTTTTCAAGATACAGTCCTTAAACATAAACCACACTTTTCTTGCAGGAAATGCACATATCTTTTTATAAGCACAAAACAACTTCCACCAGAATTCACTGTGGAGAACAGGTGGCATCTTATTGCTCCAGGAAGATAAGGAACAAATGACTTAGCGAGCCCATAAAACAGACTATGGAGCTAGCTAGGAGGAAATTATCTGGGTTATTAGCATCGGGATGTGAAAAGATACACACCTCTGACTACTTTAGGGGCTGGAACTACAGAAAAAAACCCTACGTCACTAAAACCTGCTTAGTGTTATTGCATACCTCAGTTATCCTACAAAGCTATGGTTTTTCCTGTCTCTTCAGATTAGCTCCTTGTACAAGAGACATCAGACAAATCAGCAAGTCCTGGCAATGCCGGTTTCTTTCTGCTTTTCAACACCTGATGTATTCCCCTTTTCCCCTGTTTTGAAATAACCTTTCCTGAATCATCCATGTACTCACATTCTTTAAAGATTTACTAAACCTTACTTGCAGCAAAAGGCACTGGCAGAACTGTTCTGGTCCAGTTTATTTGTATCCACTTTCTGGGACAGTGGTCTCCAATATTAATTTTTTTTTTTTTTTACTCTTTTTTTTTTTTTTAACTCTAAAACTTCCCTGAGATGTGTCCAGGTTCCTCTGAAATGATCATAAATCCATTGACCCATGGACAATGTCCTGGTTTTTACTTTTCTGTGGACCTCTTGAAAGTAGTCTAAATGTCTAGAGTTTCTATGGACTATGCACTGTAGATCAGAGCTCTACTTGTTTCTAAAACTGCTTTCTTGATGGGGCAGTGTTTAGATGGGTTGATTACAATGCAAAGCTGAGAAGTGAGAGTTCATTCCTTACTCCTTAATGTCCAAAATAGGAGAAATCATCTCCTCCTCATGTAAGTAGTCGTGAGCTGAGCATTCGTTAACAAGTAGGTATGGCCCAAGATAGGATTGTGGTCTCCTTTACCTGTGTTCATACCCTCTGAGATGTTTCAATTTGCTTGTGGCTCATGTCCTAAGTGTTTGAAGTGCAATTTTTGCATGCCATGCAATACTAATCCTGATAAAATTGACCCTTGTATTCAGTGAGCCTGCAGCTTAAGCAGATTGTCTGGCCATGTGGAGAGTTGGGTTCCTACGTTGAATCCCATCACTGGAGACATCTAAAGGCCCTCAACTTCTTAGACATTTGAACTAGATGCCTAATGTTCGCCTGTGTAAGTGCCTTGTCCACTTCCACTGCATGTCAAACAAACTCTCCACTTCAGGTCAGGTCTGACTCTGCACTACCCTTATTTTTCTCCTGTGTCTTTCCTTTGATTTCAGTGGGTGATGTTGTCATATATCTAGAGTGGAAGATGACAAAATTGGTCCTCAGAATCACCGGTAAGTTACCGAGAAGTCATACAGTTACAACTAATTTTTCTCAGTTATGTACTGAGCAATCTGAAGAGGAATTCCACTGAGGTGGAATTAACATCAAACCCCAAGGAGCCACTTTGCAATGTCATTTTTCAGAGTAAAGTCACTTGTTAATGCCATGTCATTTTAAACTCTGTTGGTGAGGAGATGTAGATGAAAGGAACTGCATCCTTCAGCCTGGAGAGGTCATGGTAGAGCTGTATTTTGGGACCTTGTGCAGTCAGGTGACCTAATGTTCAGCCAAGTTAAAAGCTCAATAGAAATACAACTTGACATTATCATTACATTGAGGAATTTGGATAGCACCATAAATATATGTATTGCTTTAGAGAATGAAGATAGAAATTCTCTGCCCTAAAGATCTTAGAATCCAAATAATGAAGTAGAATTACAACTAGCACTTAATTTGTTGAATATCTCCCATTGCGCAGTAGACTCTCAGCTACTTTAATAATAGGGCTGTATCACCTAATCTCATGTTCTGAATATTTTATTTAAAGAATTTTAGACATTGAGTTTTAATACGATTTCCTATGCTTCTTCAGTGTTCCTCAGTGTTCCTCTTCTTCTGTCTTTTTAACCTAACTGCCAACTAGATACAGCCCTATTGAGTTTATCAGATCATGGTCCAGACTCGCAGGCAAGTGGAAACAAAATTTTAATCATGTTGCCTCTTGTCAGGAAGGGCAAATTAATCTAATTGCCCTCTTCCTTCAGTTAGAACTGTTTTATTTCTGGGTGATTTTGAGGAGAATGTGTTGTATTATTGAACATGCAGCCTTTTTACTTTCTTATGTATCATTTGGCATCACAATTAAAAGATTGAAATGGTTTGTAGAAGGCTGGAGATTTCAACATGCTGAAAGAATATTAAGAACCTATCATTTGCCTTAGAGTTTTACATCATATATTGAAATAATCCCAACATGTCCTGCTGGATTAAAAAATTTACTTGTTGTCAGATGTCCAAACACAGTCTTCATGTTTCTCATTGTGAATGACGCATAAGTATTGAAAAATACATGCAAAACATTGGTGCTCTAACCAAGAAAGGTGTTTGTGGTTTTAAGACTGACAGAAAACAGGGAATAGCTTCTTACTGGCTTTTCTGTCATACTGTCCAGGGGAGCCAGACATGATTTATCTGTTCTGAGCAGCAGGACAGAGATTCTGTTCTGCTCCCTGACATCATCAGCCTCACAGAAAACACCAAACCCCTCTTAAGAGTCTCTTCCTCTGGGGTGAAAAAGTCAGTTCTGGTGCCAGGTGCTTCTGAACAATTCCAGACTGCTGGAACTACTAATTGTGTTCCTGTGTGTATCCACTAAAAATGCAATTATATAAAGAAGAAAACGATTAGAGTTGAAATTGAAGTGTTAGCCTATCTTAAGGGATGAATGCTAGACCACTCCATTCGTTGTTACTATTGCCACTAAGGCAGCAATAAACAAAAGCTTTTGTCCCACTTCAGACATGTTTATTATGCTAAAAATATAAATTCTGGTCATCAAAATCCACCCCTTTGCATTAAGTTTCTTGATTTGAGTTGATGGAAATGTATATGTGGGGTGAACTTTTCCTGGGATAGGACTTGCAGTCCCAAGCAACAATAAGTCCTGTATTAATTAATGTGATTTTGTCATCATAATTGTCTTACTTATTCTGCAGAAAAAAGAGTCCTTTAGGTGTTTGGGGGTGTTCACAGCTTCCAGCTCATTATTTCTTCTAGCAAAATTAGGCTTACTTTTGCATGCTTTTCCCCCCTCTTTAGGAAAAAATAATTAGAATTATTCTTTTCCAACCAATGCCTTGCCTGTCTTAGGCCTGAATTCACCTCATTTCACTTTCACACATTTCACTGAACCTACTGACTCATAGAGGTGATCTGGGGACATATCGAGATGAAGGAAGGCACCTCATTCAGATGCATAAAGTTAAGAAGAAGGAGAGGGGAATCCAGCTTCGATTCCTGTATTTGGAGCTGAAAGACAGAAATATTAGTGATGAACATGTTGGCTCCACTTTACCTCTGCAGCTTCTACTACAAAGGATATGCAGACTCCTAAAAAGGCCTTTATAATGCTGGCTCAAATTGGCACAACCAAAAACAACAGTCTCTGATTCCAAGTGAAAGTGGAGATGAGAGGAGGAAGAAAATGAAACAAATGCTTGTTCAAGTAATTAGGACAGTATGAGAGTATGTAAGAGATCATCTGAGGGTAGCTTTACTACTCTGCCTCCTTTCCTCCAGAAAGTTGAGAGTCTTGGTCTATATGTCACAACGCTGGCTAAATAGTTGCAATTCCATCCAGAGGAAAGCATGAGAGTACAGCTTTTTGCCAGCATTGGAAGCTTGCCAAGCTCTGTGGTATTTAAGCATTCATGACTTTGTCTTCATCTGCACAGATTAAATATGGATGCGTATATTAATTATGCAAATGCAAAACTGCAGATCTCAATCAAGTAGAACCAAGGATACACTACCCTTTGCAAGTGCTGATTGATGCCATGCAGCAAGAAAAACACAGACCATTCAGCTCATTGCTATGTATATTCTGGAGAGGAGAGGGAAGGAAGCAGGGAAATTGGGAAGTAAACAGTGTTTTATAATGAGAGTGAAACTATAAATGCCATAACTTTCTATAATACCTAATAGCCTATACTCAGCAAAACAGAATGCTTACTTAGCAGGAGACAGCTCTAGAAGAGGGTGAAAACACATATTTAAAGTGAGAAGAGCACTATCAACAGGCTCATAACAGATTTAGTCAAGGGCTGAAACCAGGCTTTGATGTGACATGGTAAAGTACCTGATTTTTCTGTAACTTCAAGTAGATGGAAGTCAGTGGCACTATGTCAGTGTAAACTTGATGTTTTGTAGCAAAGGACAGATAAACTTTCCAGGTTTAGCTTTATGAATAATGACACACCAAAATTTGACCTGTTTGTCTGCATGCTCTGTTTTAAGGAAAAGAATACAATGTAGGTTTTCAAGGAAGGTGAATTGTATTATGCATGTGAAATTTCTATATTCCTGTCAAGGCACACACAAAACCAGTGTGTTGTTAGAGAAACCTCACCCTGCTGCCAGTGCAATTACCCATCTCCATTCTCTCTGCTCAGCTCAACAACTGAATGCTCTAGCGTCTGGGGCCTGTCCACAGGATATTTTTAAAGTGATACAAAAATGATTTCTTTGCCTAGCAAGGCCAACAAAAAGCATCAGCAACCTACCCATTAATCAAGGTTAGGGAAGACAGAAAAGAAAGCATAGGTATCAGAAAGGGAAGCTGTCCAGCATCTGGCCAGTGGGAGAAGAGGGATGGACAAGAAGACTGCAAAGCAAGGCAGGGACCAAGCACTCTACCATCATCCAAGTCCACTCACAAGGAGAGTGAAACCCAAGCATTTCTGTGTCTCCCAGACACTGTTCTCTCACCTGTAGTACAATGATGGGCATTGAGGGCTCCCTGCTCAGCACCACCTACCTACTCCTGTCTCCTGAGTAGACAGGAGGCCTACTCAGAAAGATGATTTCTATTTATCTAGCACCTCCTTCCAAGGGCTAAAATAATCTGATTTTAAGATATCCTTGCACTATGAAGGTGTATGGAATGATTCTAGTTACGAAACGTACTTACTCTTCCCCAGGATTTTCAAGCTGACTTTGAGTTTGGTGCGTTCTGACTGTTGTCATTCAAGTGGCTGTCATTTTCAATAGAGAGTTGTATTGGGGTTTTCTAGTGCTATGAATGCAAGAGTGATTTTGGGGGTGAAATAATTGCAATTCAAATTCTGAATAGATCAGTTAGTCATAAAAGTGACCTGCAGGTTAGGAGCAGCATCCAACTTATGCTCTGCTGTTCATGTGTTGCTCCTGTTCATCCAACAAATTCAAGCCCGGAATATGAGCCTGTTCTTCCCCCACTGACTGTGATGACTATGAGAGGTGGTTAAGGGATGATCTGGCATGCTACATGTGGTTGTGCAGTTGCTCTGTGCTCAATGACGGATGTCAGAGAGCACGAGGAATATCTAAGTAGACTGTTAGCACATAAATGCCTCTTCAGTAATCACAGATCTTGGACACAGAGAAGCCTGCCTTTCTATGCACATCTCCTTTTTCATGTCTATCTTAGCTGTCTTTATATCACAAAGTTGCACTTCTGCTATGGATTGATACAAGCTATTCCAGGAAACAGGTTTTCCTGTTGAATTGGCTTGGGGATTGACAGCCAGCACACACCTTAACAGGTCCCTTTACACTTACCAGATAGGCCGTACCCTATCTTTACACTGAACAGCTCTTGAAGACCATTCTACTTGTGATGAACTAGAACAGAGGTGGGTTATTTTGTAATATACAGCAGTATGTCCACGCTTGCAATCAGCTAAGTGAAGTTACTGTTCCTCTTCTAATCACTTAACAACCATATTCCTCTGCACTGATGCCAGGTATCCACTTGGCTCTAGAAATTCTACCTGAACTTACACAGTAACATACATGATTCAGACCTTGCCAATTTAACTAATGCAAGTGGTTTAGTGGATTGCTGGTGCGTGACTTTGGGCACTTATCTGAAAAAGCCTATGCTGTGAAACTTGATATTTCTGTGCTTTGAATAAATATTAAATATAGGGTAGATTTAAATCTAATCTAAGGTTTCACTTTCATAATTACAGAAACCAGTCAGCTACACCAGGAGCTCCAACCTTCCTGTGACTGTGTATCACTATCAAAGCCTGCACTGGCAGCTCCCACATATATTTGGGTCAAGAAGAAGGCATTTGGGTGCTCAAGCATTCAGCAGCATGCTTCAGGAACCTTTGCCCTGTATTGTATTTCTGCCTTTATTCTTGCAGAATATGTATGTGTGCATTTATTCATTCATTCCTTTGCACTTCACCTATGCACTCACATTCTTAGAAAATAGGCTGGTCTCTCGTTTGGCTGAAATGGAAATCAAATCCTGACAAGCAGATTAAGCAAAATAGCATAGACGCATGGATTACTACTATTAAATGTTATAAACTATTATTAAAGCTTTACTGTAGGCATTTTGAACTGTTCCTAAACATAAGTGTATTCTTTTTAAAATAACCTAAACTTAGTAATGATGTTCAAATCCTAGAGAAAGTTAGCCCGTTGAGATTTGTTAGATGCAGACAGTAAGTTACATATACCTTCATATAAATTTAAATTCACCTGCTTCTTATGTGGACTGCAAGCTTTAGCTTAACTTTTACTCCCAGCATTTGCAAAAACTTTATTCAAAGGTCAACTTAAAAAATCATTAGGAAACTGAAAAGTCCTCTCACTTCATCAAGCAATAACCTTGCAACAATCTGAACAGTATATCTCTTTGACCTCTGCCCATGCTTCTTGCCAACTTTAAAACATCAAGTTAGATTTGAGATGCAAAAGTAAATTGAATGAATTCACAGTCAGTGATGAAGAACTGTGTGACAGGCTTCCTTTCCTGTGGACTGCATAACAGATGAGGGGTTTTAGCAATCAATTTTCTTCAAGAAAGGACAAGCTTGTTAGTGTGTTAACCACAAGCACATTTTTGGGTCTTGGGTCCTTTATAATATATCATAACTGATTCACAAATGGCAGATCACTTAGAATTCTCTGGACGCAGGTGGATGGGTCATCTTTGCCTTTAATTGTGTTTTACACAATTAAATTTTGCTTTCTCAATCTCTTTGTTTCCTGGAGTAGATGTGATGTTTAGTACTATATTTTGACTGGAAAGAATAGGGAAAATATGGCAGCAAAAATGACAGGACTAAACTTAACTTTTAATCATTTTCTGCTCCTAGATTCCACTAAACTTGTTTTGCATTTTAGAATTCAAAATTTAAAATTAGTTTTCTGTTGCCAGCCTGCAGAGTCTGTGTTAGGTGAGTACCCACCTGCCATGCCCCCATATTCTGTCACTTGCTCTCTCTGTTTTGGATCTGCTGTCTATTCCCTTAGGGACAGATTCTCATTAACAAAATTAAGGGGAAAAAAAAAAATCCAGAAAACCAAACCAGAAACCAGTCAGATTAGAGCACTTGTGCACCTTATTCACAGAACTGACGAAGAAGCCAGAATGCAGACAGAGGAAGTGAAACTCTTTCCTCTTTCTGTTTTTTCCTTCAAGGTCAGACTGCCAGACAAATTCTGGGGAAAAATTGTGTATCCTGCTACTTCAGGTCTTCTTCTGACGAAACAGAACATTTCCATCTTCTGTGCTTCAGTCTATAAAACAGCTAAAGATTTTTTCCTTGCAAAGTTTTGTGAAAACTGAAACCTTCTTCATATCTTCTTAATGTGTACTCACAAATATTACGTGTTTGCATGCAATATAGTTTGAAACTGTATTATTTAATACTGTGATATTAAGAAAGTGAGAGCTGAGGTAGGAAAACATCCCCTCTACATCCTCACACCTCTCCCCCTCCACTTCACTGAAATCCACACCACTTGAGCATAAATGAGGCAGTCTCATATATTGATCATGAGTGTGCAACAGGTCAGAGAAACAGAGGAAAAGAGGAGAAAAAAAACGATGAGGAGTGGGGGGGGAAAGGGAAGGATAACAAAGGGTTTTTTTCATATAATAAACAGCAAAAATATGTAAATAGAGACCCCCGAATATGTTCAAAAATACCTTTTTTTTAGAGATGTCTAAATAATTAAAAATTGCCTGATACCAGGTAGTAAAAACAAAGGGAATATCAAGCATAATATATAAGCAAACTATATGAAGTACTTCTACAACTTCACACTTTCACATGCACTCATATTTAATATGTGTATCTTGAGAAGCTTGGAATTTCCTCTCCATTTCACTTTTAAAAATTTTTGAGAATGAAATTAAATTGTGTGGGGGAGAATCAAGAATTTAAAGATAAAATCTAATCAAGATTTTGCTTGGAAAGCATATCTAGAATTACCCAGTTATTATTTTCAAGTTTTTAATATCATGCTTAAGGCTTTGCCATGGTAGAACTAGTTGCTTCTTGGTACATATTAGACTTATTATTTGGACTATCCTGATAGATTGAAGCCTTATTAGTGCTCTTTAGAATTAACACAGTAACTACAGGACATGGAAGTGTGTTTGTATATACAGTAACATGTGAACTTCAAGGGAAGTTGCTTTAGAAAATGTCTGTTGGATGCTGATGAGAAACATCACTTTTAAAAAACTGGCAGAACTTCAGGTCTTAGAATCATAGAATAGTTAGGGTTGGAAAGGACCTAAAAGATCACCCAGTAC
This sequence comes from Psittacus erithacus, assembly GCA_009867235.2. NCBI lineage: Eukaryota > Metazoa > Chordata > Aves > Psittaciformes > Psittacidae > Psittacus > Psittacus erithacus. Next base: position 40,104 of record WYDI02011588.1, read on the forward strand.
CAATCCCCCTGCCACGGGCAGGGACACCTCACATTAAACCATGCCACCCAAGGCTCTGTCCAAAATGCCCTAAACACTGCCTGGGATGGAGCATTCACAACTTCCCTGGGCAACCCATTCCAGTGCCTCACCACCCTCACAGTAAAGAA
>WYDI02011589.1:0-82556 GCA_009867235.2 Psittacus erithacus
GATGACATCAACTGCTCTACCCCTATCCATCAGTTCTGTAGCCCCATCATAGAAGGCCACCAAATTGGTCAGGCAGGATTTCCCCTTAGTGAAGCCACACTGGCTGTCACCAAGCACCTTGTTTTTTGTGTGCCTTAGCATGCCTTCCAGGAGAATCTGCTCCAAGATTTTGCCAGGCACAGAGGAACTACAGGCTGGTTTGTAGTTCTCCAGGTCTTCCATTTCCCCCTTCTTGAAAATGGGAGTTATATTTCCCTTTTCCAGTTATTTGGAACTTCACCTGACTGCCATGATTTTTCAAATATGATGAAGAGTGGCATCCACCAGCTCCCTTAGGACCCATGGATGGATTTTATCAGGTCCCAGGGACCTGTGAACATTCAGGTTCCTTGGATGATCTTAAACCTGATCATCTCCTACAGTGGTCTAAGGTCTTCATTCTCCCAGTCCCTGCAAGACCAAGTCCTTGCAATTCCAAGACTTGAGTAGCATGGCTAAAGCATTTACATGCATGCTGTGGTGAAACCTCCTTCCTGGTGGTCCATGGAATGGTCTAAGCAGTGAAGATGAGGACAAGCATGCTCTGGCTCTGAAGGACAGCATGGCAATGAGAATGGCTTAAACTGTTTCACGGAGTTACGCATTCTGGGCATGTCATGTATGTCAGAATTCATTTGGCATTCTGACATAAAAATTTCAAGGATAAATGAAGCAGCACGCTCCTGGCTGGGAATTTGGCGTGGTCTGCCACCAGCTGATTGCCTCTAGCATCCCAACTCCCTTGCTAAAGCAGGGGCTATTGATCCTTCTTAGATTGGTTAGGAGCAGGACAAATTATTTTAGGACTTTTTCTAGAACTAGATTGAAACAACGGCATTTCACATTTTCCAAGAGGCTGGTGTCTTGATAAAACCTTACTTTTCAATCAATTAGAGGAATGATTCTTCGCAATGCTGCTGAGGAACAAAACAAGTTATTGTCTCCTTGCCCTACTGGACAGCAAGGCTAGAACCAACTTATAAGCCCAGGATATACTGTATGTGGTACTGAGCCACAGTAGTAGTTGGGATGTCAACACTGCTGCATGCTATGGGCTTTTAATGCAAATTAAAAATAGTACAGTGCATTAAGTGCTCCCAGATCTTAGTTTACAAATGACAGAATGCCAAATACTTGTCAGCAATCTTTTATTAAAAGTATTTTTAAAGTTTAACTTCATACTTTCCATGGGTATGATTGGACTCCTACAGGCAGAATCCATGCCACAGGCAGAACTCACCAGCATTGAGAGGCTAGGTACAATATATGAAATTGTAGCCATCTTCCTTGATCCACCTTTCTTTGATCTAGGAAAGTCACTGTACTGAGCGTGAGGCTGCAATCTGTGCATTGAGGGTGGGTAAACAGTGTCTATTTAAACTATGGCGTTCAGTTGGAGCCTGAAGTCTTGCCGAAATCCCCGCTACATTAAGTCTCCCAAGTTCCCTGCAAGGTCCCATGCTTCTTATCCCTCTTCAATGGCAATGACCTGCTCCTTCGTGTCTCACCAAGTCTTGTGCATTTAATCAAATTAACTGAACAGCCGCACAAATTAACTGAACAGCCTCCTGCTGCAGTGCAATGGATCTTCCTGGAAGACTTTAGCTTTTACTATAGCACATGCTAATAATATTTTCCCTAAAGTCTGCTTTTAATTAATGTATGTCTTTTTGGTTTATGTCCAAGATACAACAAATGTTAGGTATCATTATTTAACACCTACTGTGCTCCATTTTCCAATAGTGTTCCATTTTTTTTTAAAGTAATTTATTTCTCACTTAAAGAATATCTTGTGGATATGCTTTGCTCAAGTTCAAGGTGTTATTTATGTATAACAATGGTCATGGTGCACCATTTGAAAAGGAGAAAAAGAGACAGCAAATACATGGAGTGTGCAAAGAGTAGAATTACTTAAAATAATGCATGTTTTCCTCTCTTCTAACATGTCATAGGAATGCCAGGGATGTTTGCACCCAGTGAAAACCAGGAACCTGGAACTAGGGAGTATTTGCTGGTGGGCTTAATATCAGTACAATAGAACGGAGAGCTAGGTCCATTAGACATAGGGCATTTCTCTATAAATGAACAAGTGTCAGTTCAATCTTTCTGCCCCTTGCAACAATGTAAGACAAAGGGGTGGTTTGTGTATGATGACAATGAAGGCTTATTTAGGAGGAGAGCTCCAAGTAATCTTAGTGATCTCCATCTTGAGTATGTGCTCTTCGGCAGCTCTAAGTTTATATCTGGCAAAGGGAGGGGGTGATGTAGCTTTCATTAACCATGTAGAGATTTAAATGAAAGGTTGCATCATAGAATCACAGAATGATTTGGGTTGGAAGGGACCTTAAAGATCATCCAGTTCCAACCCCCCTGCCATAGGCAAGGACATCTTCCACCAGAGCAGGTTGCTCAAAGCCCCATCCAACCTGGCCCTGAACGCTGCCAGGGATGGGGCAGGCACAGCTTCTCTGGGCAACCTGTGCCAGTGTCTTACCACCCTCACAGGGAAGAGTTTCTTCCTAATATCTCATCTAAATCTACCCTCTGTAATTTTGAAGCCATTCCGCTTTTCCCATCCCTACCTGCCCATGTCAAAAGCCCCTCTGCAGCTTTCTTGTCAGCCCCTTTAGGCACTGGAAGCTGCTCTAAGGTCTCTCTGGAGCCTTCTCTTCTCCAGGCTCAACCAAGCCCAGCTCTCTGAGCCTGTCTCCACAGGAGAGGTGCTCCAGCCCTTGAAGCACCTTTGCGGCCTCTTCTGGACTCACTCCATCACAGGTTTGTGAACCACTGAATACATATTTTGAAAGCTTCAAGTGGCAGTTCCATTACACACACACAAATGCCCTGCTGGGTAACATGATTCGAAATGTCTCCCTTGCAGTCAAACAGCCAGCAGTCTTCTGCAGGCGGGTGAATTAAAGAAAATTGTTTTTTTGGCTTTTTTTTCCTCCATTTCGTGCAATTGCTGAGTGTAATTCAGCTTGGGTTTTTTTGCTTGCTAATTTTTGGTAGTTCTTACGTATAATTAATATTTACAACAAATTGGCACTTTTCATTTGTATAACTTCAGTTATAGGTAGTCAGCTTAACCAGGGAAATTCTTCAGTCATGGAGAGGTGGTATTGAGAACCAGGTCCAGCTTTTTGTAAATGCAGCAATTTCCTATAGGGAATATATCATCAATTTTAGAGTAGAATTTGTAAATAACATAACTTTCATATCTTCCCTATAGAGATGAATCCACAGCCTAACATCTCTCGTTTTCAAGACTTTTCTACAAAGCAGCAAAGTTGCTGTATTCCACTCTGGCCTCTTCCAGCACAGCCCAACTCTTCTGGATAGAGCCCATCTCCAAAATATTTTCTGCCCCATCAGGTTATCTTGTAGATGTGTATCACACATCTGGCACTCATTTCCATTTCTTTGTCCAAGACTTCAGGATTTTTTTGTGCTGTGATAGACAGGAAATTAAAACAGTAAAAATGAAAGAAAAAAGAATTTATACTGAGATGGCAGTAACAAAGGGAGAGCACAGTGCTGCATACCATCACCAAGGATGGATCCAGGGCAATGGGCAGCACTGGTGGGCAACAATTACCCTGCCCTTTCAAGGTCCTGTCAGCACCTTTTCCTTCATCTCCACTCCATCTCTTTCATCCTGATGCTGCTTCATCTCCCTCATCCCATTGCTCTACTGCTCCATCTCCTTCAGTATGGTGGACAGGTTTGTTGTAGCTGCTGCACACAGCTGCCGTGGGTTTGATGGGCCATTATATTCCTACAGCCTGCCTCTCTGGAGACACTTCCAAAATAGAAGAAAATTGCAGGGGGAGGAGAGGGAACCCTAACCTGATTATGACAGAATAAAGCAAACAAAAGTGATATATTGCTTTGTGTATTTTTCATATCATGTGCTCATGACACTGCTTTTCCATGCGCTAAAAATATGTCCATAACTGTGGAGCAGGTCCCAAGCCACCAGTGGCCAAACTGATGGATATACTTAATCATGAAGAGCTCAGGCTTCCTTTGGTGTCTTCAGTGAATGTCTCTGGTCTGCAGTGATAAAAAAAAAAAAGTAATTTTTGGCATTAAAAGAATAAAGGTGTTCTATACAAGAAAGCAGCTCTCTACAAATATATTAGAAAGGATAAATTGTATGGTGACCAATATCACTTGGTTTGGATTTAAATTCAGCAAAGGAAGGAAGGGAGAAATGGTGCTGTTAAAACTTTGCATTTGAGCATACATGCTGGTTCGGGACAAGAATAAAACAAAGCCTGAATGCAAAGAGGCGCTCTTAAAGACTTTAAATATGCTTTCTGCAACAGCCATCCAACTCCTGTGTTTGTAAAATGGCCCTTGAAGCATTCGTCTTCTTCCTGAAGCACTGTGTGTTTTCCCCACCTGAGAGCTAATGCCCTTGTCTTCCCTATGAACTTCCCCCTTTTCTGCAACCTGACAATTTTACAGGCTTTGACAGACTTTCACACAGATTATCCACACAGTTTTTAAGTAAAAATAAAGTTTCAATTTGTATTAAGTTTCAGTTTGATGCCTTTCAGTGCCCATTCATGGTGCTTTCTCCCCTGTATTCTGTACTTTTCCCACTGCTTTCTGGCTTCTCTCTCACACTTTTTCTCTCTGTTTCAATAGAGGAGCTGGTATCACTGTGCCAGTAATGGCGCAGTAGAGATGGGAAACAGCACAACTGGCTGCACTGTCAGGGAGAACAGCTACCTGCTCGTCACCAGGCACACAGGCATGCACAGTGGGCAGCAGCTACCACTTGTGAATGGTAAGCTAACAGAAAATTAGGTTTTTGGACAAGTTTACACTTTAATTATGGAAAGGACACCGTTGTTTTATAATATAAAAGAATTGAAAGACTTGCTGTCCCTCGGGGCTCCTTCGACTGTACCAGTTGGACAGCCCCAGTCATGGTTTGCTGAAATCGATGGCAGCAGCATAATCCATTCATACACACAAACAGAGATGTCGAGAAAGGGGGAGCACTCTTAATGACTCATTCCTTAATGACAGTTAATATGGGCTCAAGTGAAGTATGGGCTGCCCGTGAAAATGGGGCGCCTAGCTAAATATGAGCACGGAGATTTTTCAGGAGGAACACTTTCACTGAGGGTTCCCAGCTCCTGTGCTGGGTGAGTGCCTGGTGCTGCGTGTGCTGCATGATCCAGGATCACTCAATGGATGCTTTGTGATAAATATTAAGGCAAATAATGAAACTGTAATGTGTTTGCCTGTCACTTATGATGAAGTTTTGGTTTTTAAGCAAATGAACAGTGGGATTTTATCTTCTTTCTTAAAGCTAAACTGCTTTAAAAATCAATGTGAATTTTGCCTGAATATGAAATTGGAACAAAGCTCTGCACCTGTATATATCTGAACTGCTAAAGTGAACCTTTCCCTCATACTTCAGACAGTGTTTGATTATTATTACCAAAAATATGTAGAAAGCATACAATTAAAATTGTACAGCCATCTAGACAAATTACATTCATAGTCTTATCTAAAAGCAATTGCAGTTGCTGGAGTGTTTTTAATAAGTGTATCACATCTAAAATATTAAACAAACCCATTTGGCAGGTGTTTGGGAAGTGACTAAGATGCCTCTTGATTTTTGTTCTGGAGGATTAGCTCACATTTTGTGCTGAAGATCTTTTTTCTCATGTTACCAAGCCCACACTCCTGGCTAATGGGGAGAAAAGACAAGACTGTCTGAGAGGCAGCAAAGAAATCAGGTGCCATTTGACAGGCTGAGGGTTCATGCTGTGAATGAGCTTTGGTGGATATTTATGCCCGGAAGATCTGGAAGCTGAGGCTGAGCACAAGGGCCGAGGTCTGCCTGCAGCACTGTAGCCTGAAGCTCTGCTGCCTACTTTTAACTCGAGGCAAGATAACTGTGTTATTACTTTGTAGACAGTAATTAGGTATGCAGACAGTCTAAGGTGAGATTGCTTCAGCTTTGACTTAAGTAAAGTGAGATTTGAGCTTTTTTATTTTAGTACTCAGGAAGAATTACAAATAGTACTTTGTTAGGGTCTTGCTCTGTTTGAGGCTATATAGACTTTTTGGGCATCATTCTCTCCAAAACAGCCACTGAGGCTGTAGTGAGAGGTTCCCATTATGAATCCTGCTTGAAGATGTCCTGCTGCAACATCCTACCACTCCCCAGCAGTCACTGAGTATCAGAAGGGGCAGGGTTTCCTCAGAAGTTGGAAATTTCCCCTAAAAGAGCTCACATCTGACTGCAATGACTGAAAGCTGATCAGTTCTCCCAGGTACGTCACTTTCATAGTCTTCTGCTCCTCTGGGAACTTCATAGATGGAAACATTATGGAGAAATCATAGAATCCTATAATAGTTTGGGTTGGAAGAGACCTGAAAGAGCATCTATTTCCAGCCTCCTTGCCATGGGCAGGGACACCTTCCATTTTCACAGGGAAGAACTCCTTCCTAGTATCTAATCTATATCTCTCCTCTGTCACTTTAAAACCTCTCTCCTTTCCCCCGATCACTACTTGCCCTTGTCAAAAGCCCTTCTTGTTGGCTTCTTTAGATACTGGAAGCCTCTCTAAGGTCTCCCCAGAGCCTTCTCTTCTCCAGGCTGAACAAGCCCAGCTTTCTCAGCCTGTCTCCATAGGAGAGGTGCTCCAGCCCTTGAAGCATCTTCAAGCCAACTAAAAGATGGTGGAGTCCCGCTTTGGGTACCCAACGCGTCGGTTCCCCAGCATTTCCTGACACATCAGCTCTGCAGCAAGTGTGTTTTAGGAGCTGATGAGGCTTTATGTGTTGACAGCACAGGCTCTCCTAGATGCTCTCCTTGCAGCTTAGCAGGTGTTTTTCCAAAAATGTCCTTGAAATGACATGCGCAGTGATCTGAAAAAGGTATTCTCAATGTGAGGTTTCCTCCCCTTGAACAAGAAGGTTGTGACTTTACACACGTCTAGAAGGTGCGAAGGTATGCTCTGGGCACGGAGACTGCTTTGTAAAGCAAGGTGTCCATAGCGTCCAAGGGACAGGTAGGACATACCTGCCCAAACACAGCTCCTCTGCCCACCCTGTACAACGTGGGGGTGAAGTGGGTGCCAGAGCTCTTTTCCCAACTGTTCCCTGCCTAAAACAAGGTACCTTTGTAGGGATTAAAGAGTCACAAGCACTTGGGTAGGCTCTCACCTTCTGCAGGATCCTGAGGCGAGGGGCACCAGGCTGCATCCTCTCTTAGTCTGAGGTTGAAAGTTTGGCAGTTTTATTACAGAACCAGGAGTTTGCCATGCCTCAGATTTACGAGGCTGGAAAAAGCTGTGGCTTCTGGCAAAGGTTAATCAAAATGTATTACACTTCAAGTGCTCACTAAAATTAATAAAGAATGCTTAATGAATCTAGCTTTCAAAATGGCTCAAACATGTAGCGAACTCCTTGCAAGTCAGATTACGGGAATGATTGTGTTATCTTCAATACTACGAAGGCGGAAATGCTTTGCAGTGACTGCAATATCTATATTAAGAGTTTTCTCTCTTATTGTATTATCTTAAATTTCTCCTTTATTTAATGTTTCTAATGCTTTAAGTGGTAAAAAAATGAGAGCTTTGGTTAAATTTCCCAACCATGTCTGAGCTGATAGATGGCTTTGTAACATTTATTTTGATGTAATGACAAAGTCCACAGCATATTTGTATCCCAGAGAACAGGAAGATCTGTTGTCTTTCCTTTAAATGTAGTCGTAAATGAGTGAGGACACAGCTGTGATTTCTGCTTGTGTGAGCGAATCAGACTACGCTGAGATACTCTGGTTTATCTCATTTTCTACCAAAAGTTTATCCTCAGTTAGGTGGTGGCCTGACTCCAGCTTTATTTCAGCCCCTTCTAGCTCAGGTGCCTTTTGTAAATGCAGAGTTTCACCTTGTGTATTAAAATGGAAACTTCTGAGAACACCTCCTAAAGTTGTCTATAATGATTTGGTAGCTTGGCCATCTTCATGCAGCTTGGGATAAACTGAGGGAAAACCAAGCAGCCTCAACCTGCATGGCTTCTCTGGAAAACTGCCCGATGCTCACCAGCATTTAAAATACCGACAATTAACAGCCTCACTGCAGGACTTCGGACGTCAGAGAGGTATATTCTCCTAGGCAGGTTGCCTGAGCCTTTTTGCCCCAATCCTACTTCTGTGCTCCCAGGCAAGTGCTTACACCAGTTCCACTCCTTCTCCAGCAAATGTGGATACATTGATTTATCGCCAGCAACCAGTGCAAGCCCTCGGGGAGCTGACTAACCCTCTCATCGACAGATGCTCTGTGATCCCTGCAGAGGAAATGGATGAAGAGAAAAAAAAAAAGATCCTGTGCAGGGATAAATTTCTCCCTCCCTTAAATGTGACCGTGATAACTCACCTGTTGGTGAGGCTTGCGGCTGGGTTCGTAACTGGTATGTGCAGTAGTTTCCTACGGCCAGACCCGGACAGGGGGATACGCCGCGGTCTTCTGGCTTATTTTCCCGGCCACAGCCGGTACCGCGGAGAGAACAGGGTGCCGCCGCGACCCGCGCACATTCCGCCGGGCTCGGGGCGCGGGAGCCGCCTCCCCTGGCCTCGGGCAACCCCGGCGGCTAGAAGAGCAGTCACACACGCAACTTCTAGCACAGCTGCAAGGCAAAAACCCGCGAGGCCGGGACACGGGGCGGTGGGCTCCCCCCGAGCTCTGCGGATTCGCCCCGGGCGCCTCCCAACTGCCCCCCACCACGGCGCCCGGGATTCGAAGATGGGAAGCATCGGTTAACGCGAACGGAAGAAGAAAGCCCAGACCTGTTGCCATCAGAGCACGGTTTTACTTCGGCGCCCCGCAGGGCTGGGCGGGCGGCCCCGGGGGCCCCCGGGTAACCCCGCACGTCTCACCGGCTTCGGGTTCTCGGGGCTCATTTGCTGTTGTGTTTAAGGAGGAATAAAATCAAATAAAACCAACAGACCAAACAGTCACGTCTGAACGGAGGATGGCCGCTGTGCAGTCAGCTGGGAGCGGGGGCCCGGGCCGGCCTCCCCCGGGGCCGAGCCGCCAGGATGGGCGGGCGCGGAGAGGGGCGCGGCGCGGCGCGGCGGTCAGTATGGCCCCACCACCACCGCCTCCACCTCTTTGGACGGGCGCCGATCCTTGACCAGAAAGTTGATCATTCCCTCGGACTTGATGAGGAGGTTGCAGCCGAGGAAGAAGATGCCGAACACGACGGTGAGGGCGAGGACGCACATGACGGCGATCTGCACCACTCGCATGATGTACAGGCTCCGCTCGTCCGCCGCCGCCGCCTCGCCGCCGTCGGTCACCACGGAGGCGGCGGTACAGCAGCGTAGCGCCCGCTCCAGCTCCAGCGCCGCACTCCCGGCGCCCGCTAGCAGCCCCGCCGCCGCCGTGCCGCCGCCCGCCTCCGAGCCGTTCATCCCGCCCGGCCGCTCCGTCGCCGCCGCCGCCGCATGCAGGCGGGCAGGGCCGGGCTGTGCCGAACCGAACCGTGCCGCGCCGCTCCGCGCTGCCCCGCGCCTGCGGAGGCTCCGCGCTCCCCGCTCCGCCTGCCGCCCCCTGCCGCCTCGCTCCGCTCCGCCCCGCCGCGCCCGGGTGGGGAGAGCGGCCGAGGAGGGGAGGAGGGAGGGGAGCGGCTTTAGGGAACGAAGGGGGGAGAGGGGGTTTGGGAGCGGGAGGGGCGGTTGCGCGAGGAGGCGGTGGAGGAGCAAGGGGTGGTTCTGAGGAGCTTAGGTGGGAGGGCGGGTTTGCTACCAGTGGGCTCTGAGCGGGTGCTTTTGGCAACTGGGTTTCGGAGTGGACGTTTTCCAGGGGAGTAAGCCTTGAGGAGTGACTCTGGGGAGTGGCGTCTGGGGTCTGGTTTTGGAAGAACAGACTTTCAGAGGTTAGATTTGGCACCCAAGTGCTTGGAGATGGCGGGGGCTTCGTTCAGGTGAGGGCCCAGCCTTGCTGCTGCCGCTGGTGCAGCCACTTTGCCCATCTGCAGTTCGGGGGTTTATGATAAATCAGGGCCGTGGGTTGGGTGTGCATCTGCCGGGGTGGTGATGGGCAGGATGGTAGCTCTGGTGCCCCCAGCCGAGCGATGACTTCGGATATTTCTGAACAGAGGTTGTGGATGTAGGCGCAGCTTGGAGCTGCGAGCAGCAGGCAGCTGCCGCTGTTGTTAACCCTGCCCCCTCTTAGCTTGAATTGAGATTTAGTGATCACTAACAGCCGGAGGAATCTGTGTGCTGGGATGTGCCAGGGGCTGCGAGCAAACACTGCCCATGGCAGCGTGGGATGAGATGGCCATGCTGCACTTTACACCATCCAGGGCTGATCCTCATGGGAATGAACTATCAGGGAGGTGGAGGCCAGGCATGGATGCTTTCTGAACCCTTTGCCGCTAATTCATCTTAGTGTGATAGAAATTTTTTTTAACTGACACAATCATCCAAAGCCCAGATGTAACCTGTTCATTGCGTCCTGATCCTGATGCACCCTGTTCCTTTGGCACAAGGCTCTGGCTGTGGCTGTCCCCACGCAGGGGTGTGGGGTCCCCTTCCTGAAGAGTCCTCTGCCTCCCTGAAGGCTGTTAAGAGTCTTCTGCTCAGAGCAGCCCGCCTACAAAGCGGCGCTGGAGGAGCCTTACGGCCTTATCAGATGGGACATGGCAGGAACATTTTGTTTCTACTGTTGGAGGAAGAATATAGTATTAATTCTAATTAGCAACAGGAGTGCTGGCAGTTATTTTAGCCAGAGTGAAATGCTGGAAGGGATGTTCAAACTCTGCATGGTTCCTTTTTGCAGTGAGTGGTTTCTCTGCCTTCTCCTCTCGTTGTGCAAAGCAGCCAGCAGAAGCAGCAGGCGCCTGGGTTGGGATCTGCCCCTCCTGCTCCTCTCCATTCATCAGTTCTTGGCATCTCTCAGCAGCATGCAGGGAAATGGATCCCATCCCTAAGTAATGTCAGAAAAATGGATCCCATGCCTAAGGTATGCCAAGGAAGTCCTGCATCTACTTTCAACCATGAAGTTAGTGGCTGAAAGTAAGGAGAGCTGGATCCACTTGCCCACTCGTGCTCTGCGGACCACTCACAAGTTTTCTGTGGATTAATCATTTGCAAATCCTAAACTTAAAGTACTTTGGAAATGTTATCTAATGAGTGAGTCTAATGAGTACCCTGAGGCAGCAGCAGCAGCTTTAGACCCATCTTACAGATCAGGGCATTTCAGCACCATGGCAGTGGTTGTGCCAATATGTACAAAAGCGAGAAATTGTGGAGAACACGATCTCTGTTCACATATGTGGTAACTTTTGACACTGAGATTTCATCTTTATTGGTTTTCAGTGATAAGGAAACAATATAAAAAGTGAGTCTTAGTCTGAACAAACAGAACTGTAAGTTTTTCAGACCTCGCCACTGCAATTTCACAGCAGGATGAAGGCAAAATGTGAAATGTAACCTCTTAGAGTCCCTGCCATTGTTTTTGTTGGTTTTATGCTTATGAGTTGAAAACTGGAGCTGGATTAACCTTGAAGTATAAAGTGTATTTCATCTTGCCCAGTGAAAAAAGCTGCTAAAAGCTTTGGGGATGCAACCAGTGCAGTGCCAGCTGGGCACAGAGTACTTGCATGTAAGGGCTCAGGGAAGGGGTCATGCTTCTCCCTTTCTCTGTGTTTGTAGATAACTGAAGGCAGGAAGACACCACGAAATAGTAGGTGATTTAAAGAGTATTTTGTGGAACTACTAGATAGAAAAGTATGTTCTCATTTACAATGTTTTGATGTGGAGCAAACACAGGAAATGGAGGGGGAGAAAATTGCTATCCATTTTGGCCACGCTGTGTACTGATGTGTGCAAAGATAACCTGTAAGAAATGGCACGGTTCTGGCTAATCGTGCTTGGGGCTGGAGGAGGCAGTGGACTCCAGTGCCTTGGGTGGGATTTGTGGGGTGTATGTGGCAGTCTGGGAGAAAGCAGTCCCCAAGGAGTGTTTCTGGCCCCTTCCTTCCCCTTCCATGAAGGTGGCATTGCCTGGGTCTGGGGGGAGCAACATTGCCCTGTGCCCCTCACACTGGGAAGCCAGAGCACCCTGGCCATGAAGAGCCTCACTGCTCACCCATGGGCCATTACACCTTCTTGATGCACAGTGGGTTTGGGGGACACCAGGGCTGTGTGTGGACTGGGGGCTCCCCAAACTCAACTGTGAGACAGCCCCCAGACTAGTGGGCAATTTGGATTGGGGTCAGGGTTGGGATGGGGTAGGGGTTGGGATGGGGGTGTGGATGAGGATGGGATTGGGGTCGGGATGGCATGGGGATGGGATGGGACGGGATGGATAGGCCAGAGTCCCAGGGAGACAGCAGTGTCCGGGAGAGGGGATGTCCTGAAAATCCCGCTCAGGACGGGTCGCTGCCGAGGTGGAGGTGCCCCCGGTGCCCCGTGCGCTGGGCGTGCCCCCAGCAGAAGGTCAGCTTCACGGCTTTGTGTCGAGCAGAGTCCGCCCGGGGCTGGCTTGGAGCGGAGCGGGGCTGCGGTGCGCGGAGCCGGGCGGCGGCACTCGAGGCCCCACTGCAGGTCGCGCAGTGACACCTAGTGTGTGCGGCGGGGACACCGCGGACACTGGCACCGCGAGCAGGACGGGGACGGGGACGCCGACAGACGGGCACGGACGGACACACGGGCACGGACACTAGCACCGGCGCGGGCAAGGATACGGGCACTGGCACAGGCACAGACATTGCACAGACAAGGACATGCGATAAGACGTGAACATGGGCACGGGTGGGGACATGGGCGGGAACACAAGCACGGATAAGGATTTCGACGCAGGTACAGGCATTGACGTAGACATGGACACAGATATGCGCAAGGGCTCTGACACAGACACGGACACAGGCAGAGACACAGCCACCAACACAGGCATGGGCATAGACATGGTCATGGGCGCAACAATGGACACAGCCACAAGCATGGCCATGGGCATGGGCAGAGATGCGCCAGCTCCAGGAAGCCCTATCTGCTTATGCTTCTCCTTCTCAAGGGCAGAAATCTGTTTTCTAAAATCATCAGAGTGCCTGCGTAAGACTTGCTTAGTTGCTGCAAAACTCTGCACCCCTTCTTTTGGTTTCAGATTGCTGGCACTGATCAATCAGGGTGTATTACTAGACTCAAAGCTAATACAGGAAAAAAAAAACCCAACCCCAAAACAACCTGAACAGGGCAAATTCAGATGGCCTCTTCAACACCGTAATGTCTGAGAAGAGCACAGTGTTCAGCAGGGAGTCACTGTTAAACTCTGCTTTGAACTCAGCTGAAGGGTTCCAGAAATCATTGCAGCCAAGCAGGCTGTGAGGAGAGGTGCATCCCCACCTATGCATGGGTTTTTACTTTTCGTTTTCTCCTTTAGCATCAACATCTAGAGGTGCTTAGCCAGGAGGTTACAGTGGGGGTTTGCTGATGCCTCACAGAGCAACAGCTGGTGAAGTGAGCTGAGATTTCTGACTTGAGAATAGCAAATGAGTTTCAGGGACATGGTGGATGTTTTGCTTTCTCCTGTTCTTGTTTCATGCACTTCATATGTATCCTCACTTGGGATTTTGGTTGTGATGAATATTGCACGACTGTGACATTTTATTCTCTGGTTTCTGAGATGTTCGCACTGGGGACAGCCCATGCCATGGCTCAAAGTGCTGCATGAGGACTGAGCAGTGGTGCAACTCAGCCAGTGGTGAATCTCCCACTGACTGCCCTGCGTGGGTTACAGCCCACACCAACACTGCATTTTATAATCACTCAACACTCATGAAAGTTTCCCTGAGCTTATGACACAGTTGACACCAACCTCTGCTGAGATATGTGCTGGTGAGTAGCTACTACATACAGGTGCTTGAGATGCCAGCACAGGGTGCCTTCCCATCCCTGGGTGATGTAGGTGTGCATCCTGCACTTTGTGGATAACACTGAGGAACCACCAAGCGCAACCCCAAAGGGCTGCCCAAGGCTTTCCACAGCTGTGGGCATTCGCATTATTCCTTATCTCTTGCTCTCAGAAAGAGGAAGTTTTTCTATGCCTGGCAGCAAGCATCACTGTCAGCCTTGAAGGATGAGTGACGGGTGGACCCTCCTGAGGAGGATCACAGCACAGCTCTTCTTCAGGGAGTTTCCAGGAGGGGAAAAATACTTAATTTGTTATGATGATGCTTTGGAGAGTCAGTGAGAGAAGTGATAGGGGCATGGGGTGTCCTGTATGGGGCTGTTGCTGGAGGAGGGATGTTTCTGCTCCTCAGCAGAAGGATGCTCTGGCTTGGCCTGGGTGGAGCTTCTGCATTCCCAGCTGGGGACTGCTGAGGGCCACCACCGAGTGCAGCCTGCCTTGCCAGGTCATGGTAGGCTTAGAGTACACTGGCACAGGTGAGATTCTGGGTTAGCTGGGTTAAATGTCACTGTGGCTTTCCTGCACCCAAACCCCACTCTGGGGGTTAGCCTCTGTCTATGTTTTCAGGTTGTGTTTATCTTGGTATAACTCTGTGCTGCTGGGACTTGCCTTAACTAAACCACACGTCTATGAGAGCTGGAGGAAGTATATGCTTCATTTATTAATGTAAAGCTTCAGGACAGAGAAAGAGGAAACCTAGCCTAGTTAACGTGACTCCTGGAAAGATGCGCACTGCAAGAGGTGGGGACAGCTGCCCTACCTGCTAAAGCAGCCTCTTCAGCAGTGAGCCCTCCTCAGTCACTGCCTGGCCTGTGCTTCAATGAGCTTCAGACCTCCAATTACCACTATTTAAAAAATATGTTTTAAAAATAGACTAAAAATAATATTTAATGTGTGTATGATTGTGATAAGCAGGGTATAATTTGGTACTTAAGAGGAACTTGCCTCCTTTCCCACAGAGAGCATCAGCAGTGGGGAGGGAAAGTACCTGTCTGTAGCCCCCTGCCACCAGCACGCTTCATCCCAGGAATTACAGCACCTAATAAATCCTCAGGAGTCTTCCCAGGGAAACTTTAGAAAAATGCAGGTTTGATTTTTTTTTTCTTCTTTTCTACATTTTCACTTTGCTTATTATCTTAATTTGTTCTATTTTAATCAAGGCAATGAAAACAAGATACAGTCTTTTAAACTACGTTATCTGAGGCAGTGAGAAATTGTGTATTTAGAAAATATGCCAGTCAACAGCTGTATGAAACTCACTCCGTTCCATTCTGGGTGTATTCCACTGGTAATTAGCTATAAATACACTTTCATTTGGTGACTGATTTTAAGTATATTTATTCTACTTAGATGTGGAAAAGTATTCATGTTGATCAGCTCCCCTGAGACCTTCATCAGACGAGCTTAATGAAGAGAAGAGACGGGTAATTTTTATGGGGTTTTTTAATTTTAAGCAAGACTTGTAACAGAACCTGTTTCATCCTGGTCTCCAGCTGAGAACCCATGCCATCAGCAGAGCTAATATCTCACAACAGGATCCTCTGGAGTATAAATATTCACAACTTTCCTCTCCTTCATTTTGTTAGAAAAAGTGCAGTAACCACTAACGAATGTGTGGAAAACAACCCCATAAATTTTCCGGATCTGATTCAGTTCACGGTACAGATGACATGAACAGGGGTACAGCTGCTGAAAGAAAATGGTGGTATACTGATGCCAGATTGATGTAGAATAGAAGGGAATAGAGAATAGAGGGTTTTTTTCCAGTTGGAAGTTAAACACAATGGTCATCTAGTCCAACTGCATGACCACTTGAGGGCTGATCAAAAGCTAAGGCATGCAGTAAAGGGCATTGTTCAAACGCCCCTTCAATACTGACAGCCCTGGGGCATCAACTAACTTTCCAAGAAGCCTGTTCCAGGGTTTGGCTACTCTCTCACAAAGAAATACTTCTTCATGGCCAGTCCAAACCTGCCCTGGTGCAGCTTTGAGCCATTCCCATGCGCACCTGGTGGCCTCTGGGATAAAAGATGGCTGATCTATTTTGCAGTCTAAAACCCAGATTGTGTAAACATGCAAGTGCGCCTGCAATGGGCTGCCGAGGTGGTTTGTGCATGCCTGAGGGACGCAATCTCCCTAGAAGCACTCATTGAAATGGCAAAACCCATGATAAGGGCACAGGGATTCTGGTGGCATCTGCCTTCTTGCCACTCTGCCAAGCCCTGAGGCTCATGTTTGTCAGCTCCTTCTTCCCTGCTGCTGGACTGGACAGCTGATGAAGACATCCCAGTCACGGAGAAGCAGTGGTCCTCCTACTCAAGAAGCTTGCTGTCATTTTGCTGTAGGATTATTAGCTTGTTTATGTCTGCAAGTGCTGCTTGACAGGGCTGTCACAGTACCTGGCCAGATACACTGCAAAGGATAATTTGTTCCCAGAAGATTGCAATTATGTAAATTAATATATTAACTCACTTTTCACTGAATAGAGCCAACAGGCTCTCTCTGAACTATCTTGGCATGTAATTTGGCTGCCCACTGGGATGGAGGTAATTAATGAGAAAGAGGGAGACAGCTGTAAAAATTGGATATGGACATGACACAAAGAAATACATCATATTAGAAAAGTACTCTTCTGCGTGAACCACATGGAACATGCATATTCATGTATGCTACTGGCTTGCTGTGCCTCTGTGGACTTAAAAACCAGTTTCAGGAGCCATCACATGCAGCAAGAGCCTGCTGTGCTGTTGGGTTTGTGTAAAACGTCTGTCAAGACATGTTGTAATGTACTGATGGAGCTGAAGCTTGAGCAGTGGAAAAGGCAGCCCTGATAGCAGCTCTCTGAGGAGGTGGAGCTCCTCCTCCCCTTGCAAGCACACCCACCAAGAAACGGTGGTGGCATGGGCAGGGTATCTGGCTGAGATAGCCTCACCTTGCCCAGGCACAGCTCTCTCAAGTCCCAGCTAGACTTGTTGTCATAGCAGGTTGCATTAGGAAAAAAAATGCATTAAGCACCTGAATAAATATTTAAACAAACCCAAATTAAAAAAAAAATAAATAAAAGGAGGTTGGAGCTGTACTGGTGGAGACATCTCCTTTACAACACAGCTTGACTAAAGGTGGCCTTGAATGGAGGCAGTTCAGCCTTGAGGCAGAAGCCCATGAGGTACTTCTTTCTCCAAAGGTTCAGGATGATCACGAGGAAGGCTGTGATGTTCAGGTTCTCCAAATGTTCAGGATGATCATGAGGACTCAAGATGCTGAGTTCAATCATGTATATTCAAGGCCTCAGCAAACAGGTCAGGGCTGTGGAGCTGACGTTTTCCTGGGCAGCTGAGCACAAAGGGTCAGAAATTCACTGTCTACTGATGGATCCATGGGGCTTCAACGGGTTGTAGAGAAATTCTACCCAGCACTTATCTGCTCTTTAAAAGTTGCTTTATGATGAAGTGCACTTCAGCAGTGGTTTTCTCATCTGGGTTACTGGCTGTTGGTCGGCACAGGAATTTAAGACATTTTTTTCTTAAAACATGGCCTTTGAAGACCTCTCAATGTGCACAGCAGTGCTGCTTCTTCAGGCGCAAGACCTGTAAGGAAAAGGTTACAAATGGTATTTTAATTAAAGTGTTATTAGCATTTAAACATGAAGACTTCAACTACATTTTAAATAAAATTATCTCTGAAAGGGAGCTTAAAATAAGCACTATAAAATTATCTTAAATTAAACCAATTTCCTTAAACTGGATAAAATTTGGTTGAATAAGCTGAAATCCAGGAATGCTAATCTAAGAATGACAGTGGAGAAAACTGTATTTCTTTGGGTCAAAAGAGTTGATAATTTTTAACTATATGAATGCTAGCTGTTGGCATCACTATGACCTGCCCAAACTTGTCAGGTACTGGTCAGCTCTTGTGCTAGGGACTGGATCTAGATTGCACAGGTTTGGGGCAAGTGAGCAGAGAAAATGGCCAGTGCCGATTGAGATGGGGTTTCTTCAGTAAACTGTTTGCTGAAAATACAGAGCTGGGTGACTACTTGCTGTTGCTACTGTGTTCCAGGAATGAGGACTTTGTGCTTTTAATGACACAACGCTGCACCAAAAATGGTGCATGTTAATTTTTTGTTGTTTTTTTTCTTTTAATCAGGATGGAAACAGCAGAGTGAGACTCAGGTTTCTGGCCAAAAGCCTTGATTGAAAATGCAGAAATATTTTTCAAGGAGTCTTGGCTGGAAACACTGCCAGCAGGAATTACCTTTGCACACACTGCGTGTCCCACACGAAGCAGTACTGGTAGGAGGTACCCATGTGGACACCACTCCACAGCATCCTCCTGGCGCAGGGCTCTGTCCCCATTGAGATGCGCTCAGCCACTCAGGGCAAGTCATTTATCACAGCAGCCTTGTGACAGCTGGACCCCTCAGACATAGACGCTATATTTGCCCAGAAGTAATACCCCGTGTTGCAGCAGCATATTTTACTGGGGGTATCAGTAATTATAATCAGATCTACCTCTCAGCTGTTAACAGATGGCAGTTTGCAATGACCCTGGTGTCAGATAACTTCAGAGAGTTTTTTCCTTAAAATGTTACTTCTCCAGTGTGGTTTTTTACCAAAAAATTATAGTAACATGATTTAAGTTCATTTCAACACCAGGTTTCAGTTATACCTTTGTGTGACAAGGGTTCGTTGTTTTCCTGTACTAGTTTGCACTCCTCCGTGTTTAATTTCCATGTAAACCTCAAGCATAAAGAACACAAACACAAGAGGGATCCCTGAGAATGACTACTGGTCCCTGAATGTGATATTCCCAGCTTGCAGGGTGGGATGGATGATGTTCCCCAGAATGTAATGACTACCATGCAAATCAGGCCACTGTTTCAAAGGATATGTTGCTACCTTTTCTTAGATGTTTGTAGTAGACAAAGAGTGAAGCAAAATTTGGAAAAGGAGTTAATTCTATTTAAGGGAAGATATCTGCTGATGGTAATCAATGTTTTTTTTAAAGCTTATATTATCACTTAGGCACAAAATATCAGACTGTACAGTCTGACAGAATTTGATGATATTCACTCAGTATTTTACTTAACACTTTAAGTGTCCCCACAAATGCCTTAGATCATGGCATAAGACAGCAAAACCGTGGTCTACTCTGACAGTGTAGCATCTGGTAACATTTCTTATAAATGACAGTTATTAACTTTTTAAATGTGGTGATTTTTTTTTTTTTTTTTTAATTTTAATAGGAGGTAGCGATCTCTTCCTTTGGGAGGTGTGAATGAAATAAATGGAGCCAGGTGCCAGGGATCAGTTCTTCCCACCTCCAGGTCAGCAGGTGAAGCTTGCATTCCCCTGCCCTGGGCTGGAAAAGACCCCCGGAAAGGGGAAGCAAGGAAGGGACTTGGGATTGTTGCTGCTGGCTTATACATATGAGTGCTGAGGTAGAACTGAGTTTATTGCTTGTGGTAGGGGATGCTGGAGAGGTGATCCTGCTCCTGAAAGAACAAGGTGAAATGAAGGTATGTTTTATGTATATATATGTATGTATGTGTTTATTGGATTTATTTTTTGAGTAAGGGTAGTGGGGTGGAGAGAGGGTATTTGTACTTTCTGGTGTTTTCTCTTGCCTCAGGCCAGCTTTCCAGTGCCTGGTCCTGGATGGCTCTGCAGGAGGGAACTGGAACGGCAGCTGCCTGGTTGAGAGCCCTGTTCCATGCCTGAGAAACTGCCCAGGTAGAGCAAAATCTCCTGGTTTCTCAATGGCAGCTCTGTGGGTGCAGTGGGGTTTGCTGGAGCAGGCAGAACTACTGGGAAGTGCTGGAGCTGGCAGCAGTGTTGGATGGCAGAAGAGATGTGGCAGAAGAGATGTAGCAGAAGAGTAACTGCTGAGAGATGGTTACGGCAAAAGGTGAATCAGCAGTGAAAAGTTTAAATCCTGCTGGAGGCCCCATGGTTGCTGTTGCTTAGCTCCAAGCTGGTGGCCCCTGGGCAAATAAGGTGGTGCATGCTGATGCATCTGGGCCACAAAGCTGCCCACCCCCCCGGGGAGCTATGCATGGCTGCTGAGGGCTCAGCTGCTGCCTGTAGGAGCTGCCTCTCTGCTCCGGGGTGTGTTTTCAATAGTGAGTGTAACTCTGCATCTGCAGGGGAGAAGGGAGTTTTGCCAGCACTGGTGATCCTGTCTTGCACCCTCTGGGTTTAAATGCCATTTCTAGGTAGCAGGGAAAAAGCGCTCTATCGTAACTGAAGTATGGAAATTGGGGCTTGCAGGAACCTGTTTAACTTCACTGAATCACTGACGCAAACCTGGATCTGTGACTTTGCTTTTCTTTCCCACTGTGTTCCCCACACACATGTACATCTTGAGCATTTGAAGAAGTGTTATAATGTGCAAATAGTATTTATATGTACTTGAGGTCCTGAGGTGAGAAGTCATTTAAACTTTAACGTCATTTAAACTGCTGTCATGTAAACACCAAGTCAACACTCTAGATAAAAGGAAGTTTTTTTGTGCCTCTCAGCAAGAAAAAGTGTTTTTTATATGTTTTGTGATCTGTGAACATTAGATCCATATGAAATTACTAAAATATTAAAGCATTAAATAAAAAGTCATGACATTTTAACTTAAAATATTACATGATTCATGTGAGATACAGTTTTAGATGCTTTTAAACTAGGGGAAGGGGTTAAATAAACACACCTGTAATTTTAAGATAATTCTAAACCTATAATTTTCTTTCTTTATTCAGGATGGAATAACTTTATCTCCTGGTGACCATACAGCTCTGTAGCTCAGCTGGACTCCATGGCTGCTCTTGGTGAGACTGAAGCTCTACTCAGTGGCATGTCAGCAGTGTCTTTGTGATATGAGAGAACAATTGGTGTAAAGATTATTTTTCATAACCTCAATTTGGTTTTGAGTTCCTTAAACACTCCTGCTCACAAGGGAAGACGCTCTGCAAAGCTGTCATTGTTCTGCGGCTTGATTTGTCTGATCCAAGTATTTCCCCATGAATTGCTCACCAATTGAGACAGCTCTAGGGAATCAGCAACTGCCACATATTTTTGATTGCCTTTATTTTTAAAATGCACAATTCAATCCTGCAGCTTGCAGCGATACCTTATATATTCATGTTTTCTTCAAAAGGGATTTAAGCAACATGTTGAATTTGGACCATGATGGTACATGCCCTGGTTCAGCAGCAGTGCATGGGGCAGGCAGACCAGCATGGTACAGCTTGCCACAGGCTGTGCCCAGGAGAGGTTTGTGGGCTGGGGAATTTTCTATGCATGGCTGGGTCCCAGCTCTATAGATCAGAGCTACTCCAAAAGCTAACTTGAAAAACTTAGTGAAAGATATGCCTGCTCACGAGGAAATTGCCATTTTTAACTTGTGCGGACATCTATAGGACATTATAGGGCTTGCTGCATCAACATCGTGGCGGCTGGTGCAGGTGGGTTAGGATATATCTCTGCTTTCAATAGGTTTTTCAGTAGTGTAGAATAAGGAGGTGCTGCTTCCCTCCCTGCTGCTGCTCTGAATTTTGATTGCACCATAATTGGCTGCTTTCCTGGGGAGCTCTCACCTTCAGGTTGTTACACTTCCCTGTGGGGATGGCAGTGGTCCTGATCTGTGGGTACTGTAGTGCCTTACTGGTGCTAGCAGCTGCGTCTGCGCTGGCTTTCAATGTGCTGTCTCTTTTCTTCTGCAGATTGCTTAAAATTGAGGCTAGTCTCTGTACCTCCGGACTACTGCACACTCAGCCTGGTAAAAGAGCCTGGCTTGGTGCCAGGGCTGATGCTGAGGGCACATCATCTCCCTGTAACTTCAGACTTGTCTGCCCTTGTTTTAACTCAAATGGAAGAAAACCCATTTACCAAACACTTATCACTGCAGAGTGCAAAGGCACACAGCATTAATTTGCTATTGATACACTTTCAAAGTTCAGGTAAACCGTTTCAAAACCAGCATCTTGCTTATACTTCCACAGCTCAGAACAGCCCAGCAGGTATTTGTGTTTTAGTGAGAAAACGGGTTATTAGTTGGTAAGAAAATACTTGTGCATGCACTCTGTGCTGGTATCTTAGTTTTGCTGCACAGGTATTTACAGGCTCCTTATTTGACCTGAAATTAATATTTACTCTTGGGAAATGTTTCATGGTTTTATTTTGTGTTGTTTTGTTTTCCCCAGAATAGTAAATCAGAAGAAATGTTCATTCCCTCTCCCATACAGAGGGGGAATAGAAGTACAAATCCCATCCCCATCAGCAATCACTATTGCTCTGTTTCCTACCACCCTCCTGCCGACCTTCCCTCTTGCTCAACATCTGCTATGATGTCTCTAGCTGCACACAGAGATAAACTGAATTCATTTCTGCACTGTCACTGCCACTCACTTGGGCTTTAGAGAGGCAACGCACACTATCATGGGGTATATTGTATCTGCAGCAATGTGTGTGGTTTGGGGGATCTTCAGAGCCACTGAGTCCAGCCCTCCCACAGACATGTGTGAGAGCAGTCCAGGGGCACCTCTCATGTCTGTTCCAGCTGTGGCGTGGACAGGGATAAGTAATTTTTCTTCTGAAGATAATCTGTGCTTGCTATACCAGCTGCCAGTCAGGCTGGAGCCCTGATATTCTGAGCATGTCTTGTCTGTATTGTGCCCTGTGCTGCTGCAACAGGCATTTGCAATCCAGCAGCCTGAGGTTTTGCTCCCAGGTTTTTCTGTGTGTTTTGCTCCAGCACCTGGCTGTGTATACATCAGACATTGATTGATGGACTTACTGGAGGCTGAAAATAGACCCAGGGCTCTTCGTTTTCTTCATCTTCTTGCACACCTGATGGAGAAAAGTGCAGGCTCTGCTCCCCCTCAGCAGCCTGTCCCCATCCACTGGCTACTTACGATCCTGGCACATGTGCGTCACTTGGTTTCATCCCTCCATCTGTATGCCACGGGCTTGCTTTAATGAGCAAGAGGGCACTAACTGTAATTAATTGCTCATATTTTTGAAAAAGATCTATGATTTAAATTGATACTAGGAAATACTGTGGACTGTACCCTGGGCAGCCCTCTCAATCCCGTGCAGAGAGGATGTGTAGGGAGTCCCTGTGGCGCTGCGGGCAATCATCAGGGCAATTGCAGTGTGGTGCTTCTCCAGCTCTACTCTTTTTCTGGCGAAATGGTCAGTCACTTATTTAATGTTGTTAGAGGTTGGCCATGAATATACATTTAACTACAGGTGAAAGCTGAGTGCATTTATTTAAAACAGAAGCTATTGCTTGACCTGCCTATACTTCCATGTCACACTTGTGGAAGACTGGTGGGAAGGGACTTCAGAAGTTTGGAGTCCCATCTCCTGCTCACAGCATTTGCTTTAAACCAGAATCAGACTTGGTTCATGTTCAGTAGCATAGAAGATTACTCTGCATGACAGATAGAGGGATTGAAGTAGCATGGTGATGGGGAGGTTCAGCATCCTTCTTGAGAGTACTTGTCTAATTGTTTACAATCATTATGAAATAATATTGCTCCTCACTGCCTCATCAAGCTGTTTGACTTTGGAACTTTTAACAGAAACCTTTCTAACAAACTCTCATGGGATGACCTTATAAGCTGAGAGTACAGAGGATATGTTCTCATTTCAGGAATACAGTAGAACTTGGTGGTATTGCTTCCTGTATGATACATATCTCTTAATCGTCCCCTGATTTCCCTCAAATGTTGTCAGTCTGCTTCTGCTACCTGAGATCAGTTCAAAATCCATCCTTAAAGACCCCAACTGAAAACCTTCTTCCAACTCTAATTCCCATCTTCTACAATTAATTTCTGTCTAGAAGTGACAGAATGTTTCACTGAAGCTCACATAAAAACCCATGTTTTCTATCTAGAAAATTTCTGCCTAAAGCCACTGGGTGGGTTCACCAGCAGCAGGTCCTGCTAAGCATGAACAGCACCTTATTCTGCATCCTCCTTATCTGTTTTGTTAATCCTGTCTTGAGACTTCTTGTCAAGAGAAGTAATGCTGGACACTTCTGAATGACCAGAAAGCTTAAAAACTGCCATACTGGCTGACAAATTTAGGGGCATATTCTAATTAAATATTTTGAAATATTAAGGGTGGCTTTTGCAGTGTCCCTTGTAGATGTTAATTTCCAGGAATTAATTTCATGGCCTATATAAAGATGGATATAACTTTCAAGTGATGCGTTACCTAGAGTTGTAGGGCCACTGGCTTTTATACATTTAGGTTGAAATCCTGTATTTCCTCTGGAGGATGTCTCTGTTGGTTAAGGAGCTGTTTCCAAGGAAACACTTGAAATCAAGGGCAGTAAGCAATTAAGTGTGTTAATTATATTGGGTGGTGCCATGAGACCCAAACTAATCTTGCTGAGGTCTGGGATGTGATGTGGGAGGAGATATGGAGAAATAAACTGTGTAACTTTTCCACAGGGGTAAAAACTAATGAACAAATCCTACGTAGGACTGTTAGATGGCTGGCACTGTTCTGGTGTAACATTTAGAACATTTGACAAGAAAAGGTCTTTGGGTAAATTCATGTTATTGGATTACAAATGTTCAGATACCCACACTGTATACTGTCTCTGTGGGTGTGCTGTGAAGGAGTTTTATTAAAAGATGTACAGAATGAGCTGTGGAAAGGGATGGCTGCTTTTTGGAAACAAGAGAAATAGATTGTGGCTGAGGGAACAACAAAGGTGTCTTTTGGAGGATTCATGTACATTTTCGGGTAGAAAATTACATGGTCAAAATACATACTGTTGCCTGGGTGTGCCAAATGCTGATTTTCTTGAAGCCAGTGTTCTAGCAGAGGCTGGTGGTATAAATAATGCTTTAATGTAAATAACACTTCAAAGAGACATTTCTGAGCACCAGGGCTCTCAGCAGAGTGTATCAAAAGGCTTTTGGTGGGTTGTGCTGGGACTGATGTGTTCTGGCATTCTGCCTCCCAGGTGCCTACCTTGGATCTATCAAGTAATGCCCTGATGAGAAGCTCAGCACTGGCTTCTTTCACCCCTGAGCTGGGAGAGGCAGCAGGCTCGCTTTGCATTTATTTCTTTGGTCTGTAAATATCTCCAGCATAGCCATCCAACATCTTTTTTTACTGCCTCATGGAGAGTGACTTATCCTTGTCCTGTGTAAGTGGTGTTCGTTTCCGTTGCCTCAAAGGAGGCAGTGAGATGAGTGAAAGGAAATACCACCTTTCTAGTAACAATTTTTTAACGTGTTTGTCATGCAGTTCATAGAATCCTAGAATGGTTTTGGTTGGAAGAGACCTTAAAGCTCAACCAGTTCTAACCCTGTTTCCGTGGGCAGGGATACCTTCTAGACCAGATTGCTCAAAGCCCCATCCACCCTGGCACTGAACACTGCCAGGGATGCGGCAGCCACAGCTTCTCTTGGCAAAGAGTTGTTAAGAGTTAACAGTAGTTCTGCATATAGAGTCTGTGGTTGTGTTTCCAATTAAAATAACTATTGTTACTGGACTAGGTTTCAGTTATCTTGAAAAAGTGTTATCAATATTTTAACATTTAAAGAAACTATTCACTTAAAAGCTGAGCAGTGTCTTGAAGTGGGGGGAAAAGAAGATAAGAAAAAAGTTCAGACTTTAACAGTATAGTTGCTTCCTCCAGTTGGTAAATCGTGGAAGAAATTTGGGTTAAGGAAGAAAACAATATTTCCATATAGTCTACTGGGAGCTGATGTGGAGGAATAGATGCATTCCTGCAAGTTCAGAGGCACCCCAGGGAGGTGCTCCAGCCCCTATATTGGATGGGGATGGGGCTTAGCTGCTGAAAGTAGAATCTGTTCCATGAATCTGTCATGCAGCAAAAAAACCCACAAATTAAACAAACAAACAAAAAAACTCAACCAACCAAAAAACAAAAGGAGCCAACAAGTTGTTAAAATAAGCCTGAGCTTGCTAAAAGGAGTGTTGTGAACCCCATGCTGCTGCTGTTGGGAGGAAGAGACAGTCATTGTTGTCATCCTTCTCCCCCTCCTCTGTGCTGGCTTCTCCCCCTCCTCTGTGCTGGCTTCTCCCTCGCTTGGCCGCAGAGTTGACCTCAGCTCTGCAATGAGAGTAGGGATTTGCACAGTGTGTAGCAGAAAAAAGTCAGTGGCTATTCTTTTTCAACTCTATTGATTGCTTAACATGAATGCCATTTGAAAGACTAGAAATGTAATTTCTTTTAAAGAGAAAGCATCCTTCTTGGAGCATGGAGTCCCAAAGCAGGGGCCAGGAAGCTGTAGTAACTGCGTGCATCAGCTGGAGGGATGTACCGAGCCAGCTGTCATCCCTCTGTTAGAGGAAGGCAGAAATTAAGCCATCACCAAGGAAAGCAGCACAATGGACAGAAACTGTTCAATTATCCAAGGAGCAAAAATCACAGCTTCTAAGTGCTTTAATACAACTTAATGAGTTATTACTCCTTGATTTAAAAAAATGGAATTTTAGGCAGTCTTGGAAAGCACTTTATACCATCCCATTGGGCTTACAGGGGAATAAAACCATTTCTCTGTGTCCAAATGTAAAAAAAAAAAAAAAAAAAAAGATCATTTTCTCTGGAGCCAGTTGTCATTTATTTTTCTTGCGCCAGTGATGGCGCATCTCTCCTCCCTCCAGGCAGCAGGGATACTGGAGATTGCAGCAGGATGAGCTGGAGCCACTGCTGCAGCTGCACTGCATGGTAAGCTGGGGCTTTCTATACAGAGCTTACTTCACTGGCCACTTCTGCCCTGGGCCCAAGGCATGTACCACAGCCCTGGTGAGCACTAGGGAATGAAAGGTTTGTTTTAACACATTGTGTGACTGGAGTGGAGGTGGAAAACATGACTGCTGCATTCATCTTCCCCTCCTAAAGTGCTTTTCATGTTTTTGTGCAATGGCGTTGGTGAGAATCAGAGTGGGAGCTGCTGCGTGCTGCAAAGGCAGGGTCTGGCTCCAGATGTTAGACAGAAGTGGGGTCAAAATAAAGGGGTTTCCTGTTCATGGGGAATGCAGCATGGGTGGGGTGGCTTTGCCATGGAGCATTTGAACTGGAGGCTGATGCTTAGCTGCATCTGAGAGCTCCTATGAGTTCTGTGGTGCCTCTTCTCCATCCTTTGTAAAGATAAGATACGTAGCTCAGACCAGATTGCATCATCTCATAGAATCATAGAATACCAGGTTGCAAGTGATTTCAAGGATCATCTGGGCCAACCTTTCTGGGCAAAGCATGGCCTAGGTGACCCAGCACCCTGTTCAACCAGATCTTAAGTGTCTAATGTTGGGGAGCCCACCACTTCCCTGGAGAGATTGTTCCAATGGCTGGTTGTTCTCATGGTGAAAAATGTTCCTTTTGTGTTCAACTGCAGTTTGTGTTAGCTGGAGTTATCCCAGGAGTAACTTGTGCCCGTGACACCTTGTTTTTTCATGCAACTCCTTGTGAAAAGGGAGTTTCCATCTTCTTTGTAGCCACTTTTAAATACTGGAACATGGTGATAAGGTCTCCCCTGAGCAGCCTTTTCTCCATGCTGAACAAACCCAGTTCTTTCAGCCTTTCCTTGGTCGGCTTCATAGCTCTTGTACCATCTTTGTGGCCCTTTTCTGGACCCTCTCCAGACTGTTCACATCTTTTTTGTATAGTGGGGACCAAAACTGAACACAGTATACAAGTATGGCCTGACAAGGGCTGAGTAGAGTGGGATAAAGACATCTTTGTCTGCTGGTGATGCCCTTGTTGATGTAACCCAGCACCCTGTTGGCTTTCTTTGCCACAGCTGCGCACTGTTGGCTCCTATTGAGCTTGTGTCCACCAGGACCCTCCAGGTCACTTGTCACAGGGACCATAATTCTACACCTGTACTGCAGATGTTCCTGCAGATGTGGGTCTGCCTTGAACCATATTGG
This sequence comes from Psittacus erithacus, assembly GCA_009867235.2. Taxonomy (NCBI): domain Eukaryota; kingdom Metazoa; phylum Chordata; class Aves; order Psittaciformes; family Psittacidae; genus Psittacus; species Psittacus erithacus. The sequence goes on from WYDI02011589.1 coordinate 27,896, forward strand.
CCATTACTCCAAACATGGGGACAAATGTAGCAGACCCAGTTGCTGAGGATGTTCCTGCTGGTGTCTGGAACAAGGCAGCTGTGGGGCACTGTTTCTTCCCACTGAACATTTGGGCACAGCTAGGGGAGCTAGGGTGCTCCAACAGCCTTCCCCAGGCTGAGTCTTTCACTCCTTTCTGCACTGCAGGGCACAGCATGCATCTCTTGTGCTGTCTTATGAAGATTTAACACTTTGAACAACTAAGCCTGATATTAGTGTAATGTATTACTCCTATTACTGCTGTGCCTAAGAGTCCCAGTGAGCAGATCCCACAGGGCTAGAGCCTGCAGAGAGAGAGAATGGAAGCAATCTTTCCCCAGAAGCTCATATTTGAAGACAAGAAATAACAAGTAGCTGCCAAAGGAGAATTGAGGAAAAAGTAGACAACTTTACATGTCGGCTGCTGGCTCCCCTGCCCAGGTCTGGTACAGCACATTTCTTCTGGTCCTTTCTGTTCCAAGAATATGATAAACTTGTGTGGCATCTGGTTGATGTGGGTGCCTTGCCTTGGGCTCAACGCAGCCTGAAGAAGTCCAAAAGTAGAACAATCTGGTGGAGCTCATACCCCACTTTGGGTGCTGCACAGGAGAAATGGCCCAGCTTCCCAGCAGCATGCCAGGGAAAGTAAGAAATAAAGAGAATTCATGGGCCAAACTCAGCAATACATTACTGGCACTCATGATTGCAGTTCCTAGAAGAACCGGAACTTGGTTACACTTTGTAGACTCCAATGCCTTTCCTGTATGCAAAAGGGCAGGGTGACCATTGCTGCAGGCTTGTGCATCTGCCTCCTTTTCTGAGCTGTTTCACATCTCCTTTGAGTGCCCGGCCCCACAGCTCTCACTCGTGGGACAGCAATCCACTGATTGAGCAGGACCTGCCTTGCCCTGGCATGGGTGGGCTGACAGAGCTTGGAACTGGGGAACTTGCTTGCAATAAAAGACTTAGTGGTGCGTGATGTTAACACCAGTGTGCTCTAAAGGTCTTTGCCTTGACAACATAAACTGCAATGGATTGCATCTGCATGCTGGTCTTACATGGCAGCTGTATGTCAGGTTGACTTGCAGGCACTGTGATTCTGTGGCAGTTGATGAGTCAGTGGCTTCTTCCTCAGTGTGAATGTAGTTAAGGGGCCTAAGCTGCCTTTCCCCTTCCTGCCTTTCCTGGAATTTATAAAAGGAAAATTGAGGTAGAATCAAGCTAAAATAATTTGTGTAGAAATCAAAGATGTAAAGGGGTAATGGAGAGACTCCCACGGAGTCACAAGGTTTAAAATGGACCCCCTTCTTTCTAATCTTCTGAAGGAGCCTAGGTGTGACTGAGTATAATCTTAGTTTCAGGCTTGGACAACACCTTATGTCTAGTGGAAGAAATTTGGGAATAAGGTTCATGAGGTTCAAAATAGAATTTCTTGCTTTCTAAGCTCCTGGTGGAGCCTGGGTGCAGCTGGACCTAGTCATAGTCTCAAACTTGGTCAACAGTTGATATCTAAAGGGTTACAAGTGTACCAATTCACCATAAGTGCTAGGACTCAGGCTACCTCTGAGACCGGAGCCCCTGAGTTAAGCACTGCCTGTACTCTCCATCCAGCTCATTGGGACAGCAGGTCATGTTCATCCGTTGACACTCACCAGCCTATCACTGAAGCTGGTGCAGAGTGAGCAGACAGGAGGTTTTTGAAGTTGGCTTCTTGCAGCTTCTTTTTGTGCCAGTTGCTCACCCAGTGCGTGTGGACCCTTAAGTGCTGATGAAGCACAGTCGGTCCCCATTCAACTGTAAACTAGGTCCAAATGTCACTTCTGAGCTCCTCTGAACCTGAGTAGAATTTGGGAATGAGCTGTGTAACTCTGGGCTTGCTTGTAAATTAGACTTCTGTCTTTGAGTGCCCTTGAACCACTCTTCCTAATGAAGAACCTAAAAAAAAAATAAAAATAAAAATCTGTGCAATAGAAAAGTATTTCTTTGGAGATTTTTGGTTTGTGTGTATGTGCAAGACATAAAACCATAGCAATGTTTTTTTTCTTTTCCATGCTTTCACAATAAATTTGTCAATATAAGATAAGAAATAGCTATAAAAAGGAATTGCACTCAGATGGGGACCAGAGCTGCTTCTGACTATACCATAGTGAAGTTCTTTACATCTCTTACTTTGCCTGTGTATCTCTTGGGGATTATTTTGCTGTTGGATTTGTCCCCACATAGTATTTATTATTCTTGTCATAACCAGCCAAAAGGCATAAGTGGAACACAGCTTGCCTCTGATGTCCTCACTTTTCAGAACACCTGCTTTTCTGCACACCAGCCTGCAGCTCAGCTTTCCTGATATTTGCAGTCTTTTAAACTGTGTATATGAAACCTTAATCTGACAAAACCTTATGAAGGAAATTGAGGTGCGTGTTGTGTCTTGAGCATCAGTAAGGGGAGATTCAAAGATATCAGTTGATGTGTTGGATGTAGCTGCCTGCTGAACATTTACCCAGGACAAGCCCTTCCTGTGCCCACTGTAAATGGGAAAGGTGAGAATGCTTGTGCTCGGCCCTGCATGGTCCCCAGCCCTGATCCTTTATTGGGGTGCTTAGCATCCTCTCCCAGTTGGCACTGCAGTTGCTTCCACCTCCATGATGCCATTGCCCGGCTATGGAGCTCATGTTAATCCTGTGCTGGTGCACTTACAGTTATCTCTTGTAAGTTATCTCAATTTATTTATTGCAATTTTTCTTTTAGTAGTATGTGGTGGCAACATAAACTGTTTTTTGAAGTATTTTAATAACAGAACTACTTAGCAAACCTTTTGTGCCATTTCTCTAAAGACGCAGTACCAGACTACAGAAAAGCCATAAAACCGCTCCATAATCAATAGAGTAAGACAAAAGGTCAATCAATTTCTTATATTTACTTAATCACATAGCATTTGATGCCTGAACTGTAAGTCTTTTAGAAGATTTAGTAACTATCAGTCACATGGGTGCTAATGACTTAAACTTACGATGCTGATGAAGAGATCTGTTTGTCAGAAGAAATAAAGCTTTCATAATTGTGTATGAAAGGTACTGGAGAAATCTTTTAGGAAAAGAAACAAACATTTGGACTGAACAGTATAAACTTGTGGAAAGGAGATTTTGCTGTGAGGGTTTTTTTAATGCCACTGTTGTATTCTGATGCATTTTTTTTCCCTTTAATTAAAGACGAAAAAATGCTTGTGGAGTGAAATGGTTATTAGAACAAATTAAGAAACATGTGCAATATCTCTGTCAGGACTGGCTTCAGGAAGCTGATTTGCCAGTGCACAGAGAACAGGGGTGGGTGGTGTTCATACAAGCCCCATAAAAGCACACTGAGGCATTGCAGAGATGCCTTAGAGTTTAAAATTTGGAATGCAGTTGCTTTTGCCATGCTGTTGTGTAACACTTTTAGCATCTAACATAGGCATTGTCCTCAGTTCTCCCTGTTGCCTTTGCAGGTCACAACAATGACTGTGCTTGTACATGTTTTCCATTTTCTAGAAGTCTTTATCGCCAATATTCTTGCCAAAGACACAAGGCTTTATGCATTCTTCTCAGGATGGTTTTTTGTGGGTGGTACCATTGCCAAACGAGGTCACAAAAATGTGTTTTTTGGTTTTTTTGTTTTCTCCCCTCCTCCCCCACCCCACCCCTGACAATTGGGAATATAATTGGTTTCTCAAAATTATTTTGCCTCTTCAGATATTTGCCCATGATGCACCTTCTAATGATGGGCTCTGTGTTTACCACCTTTTATCTTCCACCATTTTCCATTTCTTTTTACAGGATACCTTGCTATTTTTGTGTTTCTCTGCCTGAACCCTAAGGAGATTTTAATGATGTTTTCCCTCTATACTCAATTATTTTACTGCAAGCATTGCACAGAACCCCAAGCAGTCTTCTGCATTGAAGAAAACTCTCTGTAACGTTAGATATATAAAATCTGCCAGACTTAGAAACTTTCTGTGTAACAACTTTTTTGTATAGAGTCTGTTAATGCAGCTGGTCCATAAGGGAAAGCATTTTCTTTGACCCTTCTGTTGAAAAAGCACATTCCAGGCTCTGGAGCTCAGTCTGGAAAAAGGAGCAGTGCTTTTTTCCTTATAAACAGAGGGGAAAAAAAAATCTGGTAACAGTTGTGTGCTACCTCTGACAGCTACCTTTCTACATGCTGGGAAAAAAATTGGGCACAAAATGTGCATTAAAATAACAGTAATTCTTGTGCCCAATTTCCCTGTGTGCTTTGCTATGAGCATACCAGTTTGCATTCAGCTGCACTTGCTGAAAGCATGAGCATTTCTGGAGCAGGAATAGAAGTTACATTGAGACCAGGGATTAACAATTTATTTTTTCACACCTTCCCAAGCTGTGGCCAGGAGGGTTTAATCCTGCTGACATTGTGCTAGCCCTAAAATAAAATCAGTTAAGGATTTTGTGATCTTACTACTTTTCCATCAAGCCATTCTGAAAGCGTGAAAGAAGACGGAAGTGGTTTGTGGTTTTTAGCTGCTGTTCTCCTGTTATCTGTTTGTTAAAAGGGTTCTGTTGCTGCTTGTAGTCAGGTAAAAAATACTAATGGGGGTACCTGGTGTTTTACTACAAGATGGGTAGGTGCCAAGGGTAAATAAGCTCAGTGTGTGTATATCTATCTCATTTTTCTTAGTCCTGTGCTCATTTTTGGCAGTAGTTTGGACCATGGCAGACTTACGGTGCTGCAAAACTGGGAAATGCTGGTAGGTTTGAAAGGATGAGGTAGGAATTGAAGCACGGGGGTGTTCAGCCACTGTATCTGCACCTGGAACTCCATCCAGACCTTCTTCACCAGCTCTGGCCCACAGGCACCGCCTGGGCTCCGGTGGGAGAAACGTGAGAGCCTGTTTGTACATGGCAGAAAGGAGGGCTCCTGGCGCTGGCAGTGAGTCTGCTTGCCCCTGCATGGTGCATCTTCTGGTTGGGGTTCACCCCTTGTTGCTGTCTCTGCCCTCCAGAAGTGTTCTGCACTGGTGTGCTCAATCTGTATAGCAATCCTGGAGCTCAATAAATACCAAGCAGGGAGGCATGGAATCCAAACTGCATTGTTTTTGTGGTGGTGTTTTTAATTTTTTATAAGTGAATAAGAAAAGTTCTACAAGCAGTACCATGAGATAGTCTGTAATGGTTAATACTTGTCAAGCAAAGCACTGTTCTCTCCTAAAAATACTGCTGAAAGGAAGCAAATGGTGTCTCCAGTGCCTGGTACATTAGACTTCAAGTCCCATGGGAACTGTGTTTTCCAGCAGCAGCACACACAAATACAATGGCAGACAATTTCTTTTGCACTGGCTTTGGTGTAAATTCTGTCCCCCATGGAGACATTGCTCAGTACTTACAGGACTGTTATAATCAGTCCACGATTGTCTGTCTTACGCAAGTCGTTCTTGAATTCCCATCTGCTGCGACTGCACGCAGCAGGTTTTTTAGCATGCTGAAAAGGTCTGACACTGGCTTATGACACCTCAGAGTGGATGCTTTCTTTCTGGATAGTTTTGTGGCTCTAGAAGTATATGTTAATATTACCAGCTATTCTGCAGATTTTATTTGAATATTAAAATAGCTTAAGTGGAAATGGAACCTAAATTTCCTTATAACACATGAACAAGGAAGAAGGTAATTCTCGCTCTATTTTGGTAAAAGATATCAAGGTCTTAAAAAGACTATAGGTAAACCCTTATGTTCTGACTTAAGACATTAGACTGTCTGTCCGTGTAGAGGAAGTCGTTTGTATACAAAAATAAAGCTGAGAAAATCCCAGTTTGATATGCCTTTTATTCTTGCACTGACCTGCTCAGCCCTGACGACCTTAGTCTCAGGAGGTAAAGCTCTTTTCCATTGTGCAGAGGGAAGGTTTTCTGGGGGTGGTATCTGCAAAACATGGCCTGAGGAGCAGCAATGCTCAGCACTGTGTTCTCCTCAGGTGGGTGAATCTGGGCTCCTTGAATGTCTCTTAATTCCTCATGTCTTGCGTCATGGTAGCTGAGAGGAAGGGAACGCAAGAGGACTGAATGCAAATGCGAATTTATTCAAGCAAGAATTATTCTGATGTCATCCTAATACTGTCATTGACTTGCACTGAGGTTCAAAATGCATTCAGAATATCACGGGATTTCTGAGATGGATTAGAGAGGATGATCATGGGAAACAGACTTTTGCTATAGCTCTTCTCTCCTAACAGGTTCTAATTTTGGAGCTACTATTTTGTTGGTTATAAAATAGCTGTATTGGAAAGCATTGGAATGGTGGCACAATAACATGGCAAATGAAAATGAAGTATTAGAAGACAAAGACCCTTTCAAGTTGTTCCACATGTACCCTGCCCATAGTGAGTCAGAATTTGTTTGCATTTATCAGCTTTGCTGAGCTTACTGGCTGTGCCGATCCCATTTTGGCAGGACAATGCAAAAATCTTTCAGTGATTTGACATCGCATACTGGGTTGAACAGGGATCAATCTTGCCATCACCTGCTGATTTGAGGGTCTGAGCATGGGGCTGGAGTTGGAGGTGAATCTTTGTTGTATGAAATGCATGAAAATGTATGAAAATGTATGAAAAACTCTGGATTTCTGTTTGTCCCGCCCTACATGTGGGAACACTTGCATTTCTGATTATGAAGATTTGTGTGTGTGTGACAAGGGGTTGGGATGTCTTTTGGCAGTTGACTTCTGCTCCATGATCTTGCCTGGCTCTGCTAACAAGCTGCTGTGCCCTGGAGAAGCCAGCTTTGCTAGGTGAGAAAACTTCTCTCTTCTCCTACCCTGCCTTTTTTACAGTCTGTCCTGAAAAGAAATTGTCAATCATGCTTAATTGCACTAAATTATGTGTGGCAGATTGGTACAGAAGTGCTGCTTGCTCTAGGCAGAAATGAGTCCTGCAAAAGTGAGCTCTTGTATTGCAATTGCAGATGAGGATGCAAACCACATTCCAGCATGATCTATCAAAGCAGTGCTAGACCATGGGGTAACCAGAAAATGGGGCAATTATTTCCACTTTTTTCACAGAAATATTTTAACTTTTTTGGCTATGCTACATACCTTTTCTTTAAATAGCAATTACCACTTCTCCTTGAAGTGGTCTCCAAAAGAGACACCTCTTTTGGAATGTGCTTGTAGAGAATACCAAAGTACCTTCTCTTGGGCCTGTCTCTTTGCTATCTTACTCTGTTTCAAAGCTCACTGCTGAATTGAGCTGCAGTCCTGGTTCTTCACAATGCTTCTGTCTGTATTGCATCTTTACTTATCTTCCTCCCTTCAAGCTGCAGCTATCAGCTAATTCAATCAGGATTGATTAGAGAGTCAATGAATAATTAGTTAAACAATTTGTGCTGCGCACCAGAAAGCCCCATTTCCGTTGAAGGAGTCCCAGTACTTGCTACTGTTAAAAAAAAAAACAAAAACAAAAACAAAACAACAAAAAACCAACAACCAAAAAAAAGATAAAAAGTGATATAAAAGCTGAATTGAGCTCAGTTTCTGCTCTGCATCCCCTTCTGGAGCATCTCTTGTGATTTCTGCTGGCTCTGCTGGGAAATCCGGACCTGAAGTCAGGACCCAGCGATCACCTCCCTGTGGATGTTGCAGTGTTTTGGAGCATTTTGTCAGTTGTGTTCTTGAAAGTAACAAAAACTGTGCTTTAAATTCACCATTCTACACTTGCAATATCTCATGAAGGATATGCAGTAGCAGAAAATATATTCTGGAAAAGACTTTTACTTGTTTGAAACAGATCCAAATAGAAAAAATAAACCCCTCTGAAATACTATTTAGCTCAAAAAGTCTGCTTGTTCTAACTGAGAAAAATCAGATATTTTACAATTGGGGGTTTTACACTAAAAATATTCATTTAAAAAACAGGAAATACTAATAACATAAAAAGATTAAATTTGAGTATCATATTTGACAGTATTCATATGCTGGGAGTGGTGGTGAGTTATTCCTTGTCTCTATTTGGAAACAAAACAACCAAACAAAAAAACAAAGGTACAAAGTCAATCAGCGGCTGATCTACCACTTCCAAAATGGATCTTGCAAAACCCCTTTGTTTGCACTGGCATGACAGTGGATTTGTTGTTGTAAACACAGGTTTCCTTCCTGAGCTGCAAGACATAGTATGACAAGATGGAACTGTTCTTTTAACTTTCATTTTTGCCCCACCAGCCTTTGAAGCTGGGCAGCATGGGAGAACTCGGATCCCTAGTGCATGCTTATAAGTAATTCTCATCAAATCCTGAAATCTGATTTTGCTGGAGACCTCGCTTTGGTGGAGCCCCCATTGGCATGGCGATGCTGAGACCTGGTGTGTAGTTCAACCTGTTTATTCATTGCGAACTGAGTGAATGCTGCAGCCAGCTCACCTTCCAGTAATAATTAATGGAACTTTCTTAATCTCATTCGCTGCTATTTTAAAATATTTTTATTTACACTTAGCAGTGACCACAGATGTGGTCAGTGCCACACAAGCTCCGCTGTTCGACTGATCGGAGCAATCTCAGCTTGCAGCTGCTTTTCCCTCACTAGACATGCATAGAAGAGCCTGGACCATAAATATTTTGGGTTTGATTATACCAAAATATTTATTTTTTTATTTTCTGTGAACTAGATATTACCATAAGAGCATATCTCTGGTTGGCACTTGCTGTCAGTTGGATATATGCCTGGTGTGAATCTGAATACATTGTGTGGCTGTTATTCCAATAAAACTGAGTTACTTGGGCTTTTGTGGGAATCACACAGATGTAGATAACAGGACCGTGGAGCTAAGGGAGGGGAATCTGTCCTCTGTGATCTCAAAGTGTTGACTTTGATTGCTGATCTAAGGCCAGTTCTTGGTTTGCACTGGAAGCTCTTCAGGGTTTCTAGAAATTTTATCTTGCAATAATTGGTATTTGGAAAATCAAAAATAAGCTGGCAGAGTGATGTGACTGTGTGAGAATCTCAGATGAACAAGAAGATTGGAGCACTGAGTGCAAGGAATAACTTGCCCTCATATAAAGTTATTATTTCAGGTCCATGGTGGAGTAGGGCTGTGCCTGTGCTAATTAGCCAGGTTACTCCTCAGTATTTAATTCAGTGGTGCTAATTATTGTAGGTCATATGATGTAGCTATTTTGCTCACAACTTTTGACCCATTTGCTCTGCTCTGGGTACGTGCAGCTTTGGGAATGATCACAAGAGCTCAGCGGCCAACACCACTGAAGCCCCTGTGGGGATTGGGGAGCTGAGGGGGCTGTGCAGAGACTGCTGAGATGGGCTCGTGTGCACTGAGCTCTATTTGCAGGGTAGGTTACTGATGGTGTGCATCAGCTGTGATGAAAAACTACCTTTGGGGGAGAGAAAAGGAGAAAAAAAAAAAAAGAGGGGAGAAAGGAAAAAGGGAAGGAGAGAAACCTTTCCCAGGAGCTGGCCATCCTCTTTCCCCTCAAAATATCACGTGGGTTTGCACCCAAACCAGAGAGTGCAACTTGAAAAACAAATGAATCTTCTATTCTGAAGATGGGTTACTTTGGGGACTGGCATATGAGAACCTGGAGTCAGATGAACAGCAGGTCTCAGGGCTGAGAGATTTAACCCCTAAAGATCCACTACCTGTTGTGTTTCCCTGCAGAATAAATGTGGGTGGGGGAAAAAAAAAAAAAGGATTTTTAATATAAAGATGCACTCGCCGGGGCAGAAGCTGATGCTACCGTGGTTAGGCAATGTTAATTTGTAGCTGTGTATTTTCAGGGTCAGCAGTGTGGGCTGCCTCGAGCACTAGGGTAAAAGAGCTTTTGGATGAGGACATAAGACAGCATTAGAGATGCTGGAGTGGACATTTTTTATTCATTTCTTTTTTTTCCCTCCACACTGAGAACAAGCAGCCATTGGAATAATCTCCGCAGGGAAGTGGTGGACTTCCCAGCATTGGACACTCTTAAGATTTGGCTGGACAGGGTGCTGGGCCATCTAGTCTAGGTCATGCTTTGCCAAGAAAGGTTGAACTAGATGATCCTTGAGTCCCTCCGTGGAATTCCATGATTCTGACTCTCCCAGCATGATGGAGAACATGGAGGAGCAAGGGATTGCTTGGGGAGCTGAGGAGGTGACACAGGAACAGCCACAGAGAGCAGCAGTCTTTAATCCATGCTGGGAACATCTTTCAGACCCTGCAGTGTTAACCGTGCAGCATGTTGCTGTACGCTCTGTGGATCGGTCTGTAAAACTTAAGCAGTGTGTCTGTATGCATTGCCCCTTGCCTGCAGTGGATGGCTTCCAGAAGAGTACGCATCCTGTGCACTTTCCCTGATGCTCTGTATTCCCTAGAAAAATCCGGACTAGTGCCTGGGGTTAAAAATGTAATTCAGTGCCTTAGGGTAAGGGATCTTGCTGCTTTCTGGTGGTGGTGTGACAACCTTGACCTCTGCTTCAGGACCTGGCACTGCTGTTTTGCAGCCAGATCCCAAAGCATGCCCGGAAAGACCTTTTGCATCAGGGCTGTGGAGATGGCTTTTCTCAAAACCTGAAATACGTAACGTTCCCTGCTTACCAAGATCAGCAGCATCTGTTCCACACAGGGATCACACTGTGAAAATGTGCATAAAGACTAAAACATCTTACTAAGAAATAGTCTCTAAAAGAGGTGGTTTCCACAACTTTAATTTTTTTTCATTACCTTTGTAAATTTAGAATATAGCTAGCAATAATTTAAGCTTGAGAGTAACCAGCTCACATAAAGAAAAAAAGTCATGGCCCAGAAAAGGTACAAAAATTAGGAAGATGCTCAAATAAGCAAAACATTAGACACAGTGAAATAAATGTTAAATAGGAACACAAAAAATCTAGGACCTCAGCATGGGCTTTGCAGGCACTTATGTGCTGGTGGAACTTTAAAAATTAAATCAAGGAAGCCTCAATGTTTAAACAGTACATTAACCTGTCTGTGTGTTTGTCATCCGTGCTGCACAGCAGCTACTTGCTTAAAGGTCTAATGAGAGCATTCTTCTGCATGCAATGAGAGGCTGTTATTTCCCCAGAATGCAACCAAAACCCAAACCACAAACCAGTATTAGACTCTACTTGGGGGGTAAATGGGAAAAGGGGGAGGAAGGCTGCAGGGAGCTCCTGGGCTGTCCAGTAAAGCAAAGATGGAGCCATGGGGTTGCTGCTGTGAAGGGCTGGGCTGGCAGCAGGTGGCAAAAGCAGGGCGAAACATCACCCAGCAAGGTTTATCCATTAAAGCAGGTCACGAGAGGCATTAAGGGTAAGCCAGGAGGACTTATGCTCAGCTGGGATCAAGCTTGGAGCCCTCTCGAGAAAAGCTGCTCCTGGACCACACGTGTTCCTGCAGCAGTTGCGGCAAGGGCTCAGCTGCCAAGGGGGAAGGGCTCACAGACAGCTTTTAGGAGACTTAAAAAATACAAATCTAGCACAGTGTGTAACTGTTTTGTTAACCTTTAATGTAGCAGTGGCCTCTGGGATAAAAATATGTTTGCCTTTAAACTTTAATATACACACTCTGTTCTAGGACTATGCAAGAGACCTCCCTCCAAATTACCATGTGACACTTTCAGTACTTTCTGTTAAAACACAGCAAAATAAATGCACTTTTCACAACTTCTTAACAACTTCTCAACAAAACAGGCACAAGGGCAAGAGGACCTTACTGGGAATAATACTTTAAGATTGCATTTCAGTATTTATTAATAGATGCATTCATTTGTGTATCAGCTTTGATTTGTAAAAGGTCATATTTCCAGGCTAAGCATCCCTTGGGCCTATTCATGGTGCTGGTGGAGCTGCTTGGCCATTCAGGAGAAACATGCCTTGTGATTCCTGAATGCTGAGGATCTTGCTGTTTTTCACCTGGGAGCTTAAGCAGGGAGTTAAGGAGGAGTTTGGCTGCTGAGATGTTGTTTTAAGCACCAAAATATCTGAATCCGGCACACAAAATAGCTCATCCTGCACTGGTCTCTGCTGCATAGCAGGTCCTGGGGACACTGCTCGGAGCAGAGTGGGTGGCAGGGCCACCCCCCACTCCCCACAGATGAAGTGGGACAAAGTCACCATCATCTTTTTGGTAGCGTGTCCCTTCCCTGGTCATCTTTCCCCTCTCGTAAGCTGTGTTGCTTCTAATACTCACGGTGTAGAAGAAATATCATTTAATACCCAGCTCACAGCCTATACCTCCCCATTATCATCTTTGATGCTACTTCCAGCAGCACAGGGCTCTGCTAAGGTTTTCTTGTAAAAAGTTGTTTGGTCTGACAGAGAATTGCTTCATTCAGTTCCAGGGCTTTTGATGTGTCACTACGGTTGCACTGAATTGCTGTTTTCATCTGTGTATGGTAAATCATAAATAGGTAATTTCCTTGAGAGACGAAACACTGTGTTTATGCTCTGAGGATATAAACATGAAGCTGCACAAGCCCTTCACAACCAGTTTCACTGAGAAAGACTTAAAGAAGGACTCCAAAATCAGAGCATAGTCCTGAAAAATGTAAAACCCAGAGATAAAACTTACAGCTTGGAAAAAATGGCTATTAATAACATTCAACCATATGTGTGCTGATTTCCATAGGGAGATATAAAATTTTACAGCTAGAGTTTATGCTCATTTTGCACATCTGCTTACCAGGCTATAAGCTGTAAGAGTCTCACTCAGCTCTCCTGTAAGAGCCAGCTCTTCACTGAATTGGATTCTAGTTCTAAGACTAAGTGATTGTCACATAAAGCCTGGCAGCCATGCAGAATTTGGTCAGTCTGGTGTTAGTCCCTGTTTCCTATCAGTGATGGTTATTCAGCCCTGCACAGGTAAGCTGCAGTCAAGATCAGAGTTGATTTCTTGTCTTTTTTAACTCCCCTTGCTCACTGTACCTGGTTGCTCAGGGATCTCTGCTTTTGAACACTTCCAGCTCTAGTTCCAGAGTGAATGTACCTAATGCAGAGCTAAGATGGGAGTCTAAGTAAGAATTTTTGATTACTTGATTTTGGGGGGAAAAATATTGATGCAGGACATACACAACTTGGTGAAGGTTTAAGGCCAGTATCATTAGTATGCAATAAATGAGCAAAATAACATCTCTGCAATAAAGTGTACAAGTGATTAAATTTTCTCAGCCTGGGTGCAGCTGGATTTGCTCCTTTCAGATACTGCATTGCCTGAAGCCTTTCCCCAAATTTCTAGATTGTGAGCTACAAATAATGAGATGTTCAATGTCAGAGGCCCTGAAAACCTGCTGTGCAGAAGAGTTATTATTTACCTCCCCAACAGTGCTCTCCATATTCCACTATAAGTGCAACAGGAGTGCAGCACGTTTGGTAAAACAGGGGGAAGCCTGATGTTCATATGAACAAATGAAGTCCTTCTGAAAGTGGAATGAAAATATTCTGAAAATAGATATGTCCCTTGGTATGCTTGGCTGTAATCTCATTTAAAGGGTTATATTGCATATGGAGAGCAAACACAGTGGGTGTTCTGTGTAGCTGGGCATGGATCTGCTGTCCATGGGCAGCTTTAGCAGTGCATGGCATGCACTTAGGATTCACCAGGGACACTGAGGTTTTCTGTCTTGGCTGCTGCCTCCCTTCTTGGTCCAAATCTCAGCCTATGACATAATTCACCTGCTTACCTGAAAATAAATGAAGGACAAGTGATTTATTTGATATGGACACTCAGACAGTGAACAGGTATTTTTAGATTTTTAAATTCATATATGAGGAAGGACACACATGAGAGAATATAACCTAAATTTTAATTATGTGAGTAACTGCAGCTCTCTGAACAAGCCTTTGGAACCAGAGAATGAATAGTCTGAGCTATTTCATCTTCTTAATTAATATTAAAAATGTATTTTTATTAAGAGTCACTTCAAAGGTTGACTTTAAAATAGGTTCTGCCACTTGCTATCATTTTTCAAACCAATATGGCAAACTTGCAGCAGCTCAAGCCCTTTTGGCTTGCATATGAAAAACTTCATTGCTTAACATTGCTATATATTAATCCAATTGTCATTTTTTATTAAGCATTTTGAAGCCATGAGCAGTTGCTCTTTGCATGGCAGATCCTAAGGTTAGATTGCATTTTCTTGCAAAAAGTTGAAAGGGAAGGTTATTTGGCACACTTCAGTGTGGGGGTGTGTTTTGTTGAGGTTTTTCTGTTTCCTGGTGGGCTCTAATTCCAGCAAAACATTGATCTTTGTTTTATATTCTTCAAAATTCTTATGGTTACTTGTACCTACAGCTGAGAGTAGTTCTGTCCATACAGAACTTGTATAATAAGTACAATAAATTGCGCATCTGTATGTCTAAAGAATTATGTAAGTTTTGTTTGGAACAAAGCGTGTCCTGAATGCACTGGTAATTCCTTGGCTTTTCAGGTATTTCATCAAAACGGTCATGCAATGCTGGCTTCATGCACAGAACCAAGGACAAAAGCAAGGAAAAAATAGTACTGCAAAGCCAAACAACTAAAATCACAAAAATACACCAATGTCAATACAAATGTTGGAAAAATATAATAAATAATTGGAGAGCAGAGCCAGGCATGCAGCAATGAGCAACTGGAGCCTACAAAACCATGGTTCATTGCCTTCTGATAAATACTGGGGTAGTCCTGAGTTTTTCCAAGATTTGCAGGCCTGATGAAGTGTTGGAAAGGCACTGTGTATCCCTGCGGCAGTGTGCTTTCAAGAGCAGGGAGAATAGGTCATACTGTACTTGGGGCCCAAGTCCTGCAACCTTAGTGTGCTGCCATTGGCAGCCTTTCACCAAAAATGGTATTATTGCCTGCCAAACCCTGCCTGGCCTAGTATAAACCAACACAATGAAAAAATACTTAATTTCACAAACTTCAGTCACTCCTCCTGCTCTTCTCCACACCCCTTCTGCTGTTCCTTCTTCCCACTGGCATAAACCCCAGATTCTTCCCTTAGAAGAGACAGAACTGGAGAACTCTGATATCTCAGTTCTCAGGTGGTAACTACACTGCACCTCTTTGCCTTTCACCTTTTTTTTGGTTTTGCATACAGCATCTGGGTGCAGAAGACTTGTGCACAGCTTTACAAATGTGTTTATGCTTGGCAACAGTAGTTTGAACTTGGTTATGGCTCAGAGAACAAGCTCATTGCAGAGTAATAGCCAATTTTAAATACTGGATGCCATGAAGCAGCAGCAGTGAAGGTGCCAGGAAGGAGGCTGAGCATTGGTGTCAGCCTAGCATCTTCTAGCCAGTTGCTGTGCTATGGCTATGACCATGACCAAGGAGTTTCCTATCATCTTAAAAGCCTTCATTTTTCTCCTGGAGAACCAGAGGGCCACAGTTTCATGCAAGGCTCTGCATCTGGTTTTCAAGGACAGCATGAAATTCATTCTCCCACTGGAGGGGAGCCCCTCCTAGCACCACCAGTGACATCACTGTTCCAAACTTGTTCGGTTGGAGGCTGATGCCAGGGGGCACAGTGGACAAAAATGAGAAGGAAAAACGGCCCCACAGATCTCTGACAGTATTTTAAGTTTGTTTTTTTTTTAGCCTTCAGAGAAAAATCACGTTAAAGTAGGCCTCATAAATAATTCACCACTGCTGACTTAATGCCTTTTTTGTGCAAAGGCCAATTATCAAAACAAACATTTAGCTTTATGTAGATCAGTAAATGAAAGAAGTCATTTCTATGATATGCAATATATGCTTTCATTTATAAATTTGCTACTGAATACAGCTCTCTTCCTATCATTTTTTAAAATGTTCCATTAAAAAAACCCCAACAAACTAACCTGCTAAGGTAAAAAGACTTTTGATGTTGTTATAGCTAATTTTTATATCTAGATTAATGAAACTTAATACTAATCCAACAGTTATTTTATTGGCTCACCTAAATCCAACTTTTTGCTCTTGTTAATAAAGCACCACAATTAGTTGTTATGGGTGGCTGCTTGGGGGAGTTTTCAGTGCTCAGACACATACTTGACTCAGCATGGATGACACCTCACAGCTGACTGGAGCCTGTGGCCTCAGAGGCTTGACAGTCAGCATTTCCATGCTATATATTGAGACATGGCAGCACACAGGGCCATGGAAGCTTTAGGATGAGCAGCTGAAGTGGTCCTCAGTGAGATGGGAAGAATGGGAAGAGCAGATGGATCAGCTCCCCTGGACTGGGACTTGAGCAGTCTCCAAGTAGATGGCTTCCAAGGATCTCTGGCAAGGCAAGTTTAGTGTAAGTGGTCTTTTACCAGGGGAGCTTAACTCTAAAAGTAGGACGTTGTTAAAGAAGCTTTCATGTACCAACAATGCTGAGAGACATGTGCCTTGAGCTGCAGCAATGGATGGTTAGCACCCTGCTCAGGCTCCTGGGGAAGAGTGTGCCCGCAGCAGAGGAACAGCTTGTGGAGGCACCTACTTCAGGAAGGGAGGCTGTTAGGCTTTTTAACATCCAGTGCATCGAGCTCTGCAGTTAAACTTCTTACTGCTGTGGAAGTGGTGAGGAGCAGTTCCTGTGTACTGCTGAATTGAGTCAAACTATGCATGGCAAAAAACCAGGCGTGACAAATGCAGGTCTCCTCCTAGGGTATGAATGGCCTTATTTGTTCAAAATAACTTGCTGCATGGTGAATCTATTCAAGCAATCTATAGTACATTGCCTGAAAAGGGTTTTCCTATGTATCTTTCTCCAAGAAAAACTAATAACTACAAAACTATCAGTTTTGCTAAATCTTGAAAAAGTTTGCTCAGGCTTAATGAGAAAAAAAAATCTGCTCAATCTGTTCCTTTTTCATTCCTCCAAGAATTTGCATTTTTTTAAGCACTTTTACAAAGCTTTATTATGAAACGAGCAGGTCAAAGTTACAGATCTCAAACTTGCTTTGCCCTGGCATTCATAAATATAAGGTACTTCACTTACATTCTGAATACATTTTTATAAAAAAGCTCACCTCACTGATGCACATGGGCATGGTTCAGAACCTGCAAACCCTTCCCTGAAGCCTCCCCACAAGAGTTCAGGTGAGTGGTGTTAAGCAAGTCTTTGCTTTATTAGATTATCTTATTGGCAGCTGAGTTTATAGCACCCATTGCCAAATACCTTATAAATCAAAGTGAGATCTGAATAGTCTAAATTTTTAACATAGATGTGAGTTAATGGAAAGGTATATCTTTAAAGTTTTATGGCTTTTGTGCTCAATATTTAGAGACCTCCTTTGACTTCAGTAAAAAGTGATGGGATTTGAGGGAACTTCTGCTTTCCCAGCTGAGAGATTCAGTCTGATTTAAGTGGCTCTGTTGATCTTGCAGAAGAGCATCTCAAACATTATTCATTCCTCTGAGAAATATGTGATTGTTGAAAGCTATTAGGTTTTTACCATTATTGTTTGGGTTGTCTTGTAGAAGGATGAATTGCCCAGCTTAACTGATCACAAATCAGCATCCCAAACACTACGCTATGTAATTGCACTTCATGTAATAATTTATAGTTTCTTTAGTAAGAATATGGCTTATGGGTTATAAAATAGAAGCAGCAGAAATATTTAGCTAATGGATTTTTCTAAGCCACTGCAAAAAATTTATTTGCATTTTAACTTCTCTGAACCACCCATTTTTATAGAAGTATCCATTTCCCAAGCAAAGCAACATTATTTTACTCAAGTCCATCTGCTAGACCATAGAAAGGGCAAGGAATGGGAAAAAAAGGCGGCTTATTTTACAATTTTTTTTTGATGCATAGTAGGAGAACGCTTTACATACTACCTATTGGCTTTGCATGCTGTGTGCGCTCTTGTTTTTTTGCAGACATCCCTGTGTTGTCCACCTGCAGAAAAAGGCTAGGCACACTAGGCATTGTGGCCAAGTCGTGCTTGTCTTCTCCTGATATGTAATTAGAGTGAGGCCAAGCTGCTTCCTAACACTGCCAAGGGCTGGGAAGCACCCTCCGCCCCCACAAGTACTTACCATAGATTTACATGCTCCAAATTCCAGCAGCTGAAGCTAGCACTGCCTGTTTGCTATAAACCCATAGCACATGTATTTTAACACATATTCTTATTAAAGATGGTGGTGGCTAATTTGCATCATCTTCCTTCTCCACAGCTAGTGCCAAAGCCCTATGTGCTGGCTTGGGTGCCCACCCTGGGGAGACTATGTAGGGTGGCTGCAGTTCCCAAGCCTCTGCTTGAAATACCATACGCCAGCTGGGCTGTAGTTTGAAATCCAGGTAAAGAAAATGAGTTTGAACTTCTCATTTGCTTGAAAGTCGCCTTCCTGAATGCTGCTCTCTAATTCCAGGACAGCTATCCCAAAGGACAAGGCTTCCAAGAAAACTGTAGCACTCCTTTTAACTGTCCACCAAGTTTAGAAATCCTTACAGCTTTTGCTTGCTGTGTGGCCCTGGCATTTTGATAATTGCTTCACCCTTTGTTCAGCTTGGCTCTGTCTCCTCTGATGATAAGTTTCCTGATTCAGATGTTTCACTCCTGCTTATTAATTCAACCTTTCTAGTCATGCTCCATGCTACTTTGTCTGTATTGTATTTGGGAAAGAAGGCGAGGAGTACTTATGCTGGTTTTTTCTTTGGTCATCCACTTAGGGATTGTTTGTAACACTTTTAGTGTAAGGGGTGGCACTGAACTCTCCTGTCCAAAATTCAAATTGTTCCCACGTGACCTGTCAGAGGCCAGCATGTCCTGTTATGTGGTGAGGTTCTTTGTTTGTCCATCTCATGCTTCTCTCCGTCACCTGCTGACCATATGTTTTAGTCATGTCACAAAACTTAAGATATGCCTAGTACGTGGCTTGCACTACTCATAACTCCACTTGATGAAACTGTGTTTTGTCAAGAAGATATATATGAAATGGTTTATTAAGGTTGTACTAGATCTCAAGGGCCTATTCCATCCTCACTGATTCTATGATCTTTGGAATCTATCTATACATATGAATCTGCCTTGCTCTGTTTTTCTTTGGCATGGCCAAGCTTATACAGACTGATAAAACTTCAGTTATAGCAATGCCAGAAGAAATGATCAGCAGAATTCTCTCTCATCTCTATTGTTGTTTTCTGTTCTGACTCCTTCATGCTCAATTCAGGTTTCCTATCTAGGTTAGGTGTTTGGGGATTTATCTCCTACTGTGATTTCTTTGTCTGAATTTCTTTACTAAAGACAGGCTTTCTGTCCCTGGCTGATAAGGCACATTTTGGGAAGATCAGATGGGTTTTTTTGCCTTCATTTGTCTTTGCCACCTTCTTTCCCAGTGTTGTTTCTCTCTACTGGCCAGTTATCTCTCCCTTTACAGAGAGCACGTCTTTCTTTCTTTAATTTCCCTTCTATTTTCTTTTCCTTGTTACCACTGTTATCTGTAGTTCAGTTTGCCTCATATCTTTATGAAAATGTTTACTCCTACTTTTCTTCCTCCTTTCAGGCTGCATTCAACCAACCTTTTATTCCTCTTTTGCTTATATCTTGTTGATAGTTCAAGTTAAGCAAAATTTACTGCTTTTGCTTAAGGGAAGCAGATCTGACTGGGTTTGCAAGGCATTTTGGCGCAGGACTGTCACAGATGGAACCAGAATAACCTATGGTGTCAAACATGAGATCATTCACAATTTGGTGACTATGTGATTTTTTTATTTTTTTGTTTTTACACGAAACTAAATTGGATTTTTTTGTGTATGTGTTAGTTTAACTTTATACACCATACTTTTTTGGCCAACAGTCCTAAAAGCCCTTTTTTCATAACAGTAAGTATCCCCATCTGCTCTAAGGACATTCCAGGTGTTGCCTGAATGTGGTTTCTCTGCGATTGCTCAGTAGCTGGAGATATTACTATTCACTTACTCTTCACCCTTAGGCTAACATGACCATTTTGCCTAGTCTCCCATCATCAAGATAGAAGGTATCTATGGTAACCCTGGGGAAAAATGAGACATTGCATGGGATGGCAGAAGGTCTGTGGCATTCTGCTCTGTGTCCCTATGAATCCCCGCATAAAAACTGCGATGGTAAATTTGGAGAGTGGTTTCTAGCATTCTGATCTCTATCTAGTGGGTGCCATTTGTACATCTTGTAATATTAGGGATGGTATTAACATCTATTAAGATGACTCAAGGAAAACTGGTAAATGTGCCTCTCATTTTAAAGCTTTAATGCTATGTTCAAAGTTGACATTTTGAGAAAAGTGATGAAGAATTCCAGGAATTCAGCAAAAATTTCTGGAACATATTTTTTGTGTTCTTAACTTGATTTTGGCTTTGGCATTACCATTGCCATTTTATACCAAATGAATTTCTCATTTTATGTGCCTATACAGGTGTATGCACATACCTGTGCTCCCCTTTGTGCATGTATGTATTAGATATGGATAACCTTAGACAGTTTTTTGTTGTTTGTTTTTTCTGTTCATATGACTGGGTCCTATTTCAGTGATAGAAATATGACCTCATGGGCTTCTGCACAGGCATAAATTAATGGTTATGTAGCTTGGATGAGTGTTTCAACTGTCATTGCAATATTTTCAGGAGCAATTACTACTGTGGTGGCGTTGGGGTGATTGCATGAATTGCTGTGATAAGGAACAGACCTTGTATGACGTTTGTTTTTGCTGCATGTCAAGATGATCTGAAACTACAAGACTTTTTTCTAAATAGTTTTAGAAAACATTCATTAGTGAGCAGTATCCCCAACTTCTTGTGGTGTTCTGAAAATCTGTGATTTATTGAAATTGATAGATATATATTTGAAGATGTCTGAGAATATTAGCATATGTAAAAAAGCATATACTGTTAGAGAATTGTAGAAAACCCGAATAACTCCAAGGTGATTTAGAACAGCTTACTGTCCACAGTAGGTAGAATAAACTGTTAGCGATCAATTTATTTTTGTTTGCAGTATGTTGTATACTTAAATGAAATTAACATCTACACTGCTTCGCATCTGCAATATTGCTTTTCTTGTATTTTATGGTAATGGAAAATTAAAGATGCTTTAAGTCCAAATAATTAAAAATTATGTATGCTGACAGACAGTTATTTCCATAAATACTTTTAAAATCTGGGGAATAAACATTTCTGAGCCATCTCAGTTGTGGCAGAGTTTGGAGACAACAGGTAGCTCTTTATGAGTTTAGAACAGGCACAGAAATTTGTGCCCACAATGTAACTTGTTCAGATGATGTTAAGCTCCTGAAAACAGAATTAGAATTACATTTCTTCTCAATCCTAACTATGGCACTGCAGTCATGATTCTAGAATATGCTGGAACACAAGTATTTTAGACAAACATAACAGGCTGAACAAACAAGCAAGAAACATGCCATAGGCATAAAGGAAGCAATTAGTAAGCATTTGTGTTCTCCAGCAAGGCACAGAAAGTAGGGACTAGTCTGGGAGCTATCAACATTTCTGAGAAACGAAGGGTAAACCAAGTAGGTAAACTCATTGCTTATCCAGTATCCTTTGTGTAAATTTTATTCCTAGGGCTTGTTCATATTCTCTACAACCTAAGACAATCCCTGATAAAATATGGTTGCCATGCTTGATAACTGGATTTCTGCAAGCTCTGTTTTAATTGTTAAATACAATAGATGCCTATTACCCTTGGTTTGAAGATGAAGGAAACAAGTTCTCTAGTTTGGATAGTAGATGATGGTCTTAACTGAGTTTTGGGTATGCTAGATTTCTACTGAGTTACTATTTATATCGAGGAAAGGCACAAATCTGAAGAGTTTGTTTATAGCTGGAGACAAGCCAAACTAATTACTAATCAGTCCTCAGCAGCACAAGTTTTTGAAGCATGATTCAAGATTTGGACAACACTTAGTTTTGTATTATCTGAACACTGCAAAATGTGATATTTTAATTTAATCTTGGAGAAAAGTGGTTAAACACATCATTTTTTCACACTCATTCTGCAGGTTTTGCAGAACATCTTTCGCATGCTGTTCCTTCTTTAAAAATGTTGTTGGTCTTTGCTTAAGAGATGAGAACAGCACAGGTACCAAGGGACGATACCTGCCTGTCTGTTATATATACATTTAAAACATGCCTCCTTAGAGGTGATACAAGCTTTAGGCTAAACAGTTCATTGTGTCTGTACATTCCATTTTTTTCTTCTTGTACTGTCTACACCCGATCATTTTGCTACATCTGTTGCAGCTTTAATGATTTAGTATTGTGTGTCATAGCAATGCTGAGTATTAGTATGTACTATTTCAGAGACCTGTGCACAATAGCATCCAGGTCTTTTGTCTGAGAATACTACTTTAGGTTTCATCAGTGTTCAGGCTATACTTTTCAAACATGAGGCATTTATCCACTCCATGTGGGCTGCCATTCTCCTGATTGTCCCTTCCAGCTTGAGATAGTCTATGATTCTAAATTGCTTTGCTTACTTAAACACCTAAAGACTATAGATGTTCTATAAATGTTTTAAAGAGAAGTATTTGATATAAACAAGATAATTTAGTCAGTGACTTTCAAGTATAAAGCTTAGCTGTTTTACAGCATTACATTTATTTTTGAGGCTATATTACCAGACTTTTATTTGTAGTTAAAAGGGTTCTTGCAGATCTCTTAGGAAAATTATTTTTTGATACCCTTGCGGCTAACCCTATCCCTTACCTTGCTTGCAACTTGCCTGCTCCTGAGATAATTAAAGTTTTTATACCTTTGACTGATATTTGTATTCTCTTACTCATCTGTTACATCCTATGTTTTAACTACTAAAGTTCATTACTTACACAGCTTTGAAACTAAAAACTATCAGTTGCCACATCTCTTGTGCTATGGCATGATAATCTCTAAGCTCTGCAAGCTATTCTCTAAGCATAAAGAAAAAAAAATCATACTCCTGCTTTGTGTATTTCTTAATGATTTGTCCTTTTTTTCAAGTAAAACAGATAGTTTGAGGTTTGGTTTTTGTGGTGTGTATGTTTGGTTTTTTTGGGTTTTTGTTTTTTTTTTAGTAGTACCTTTTTACTGAGGTCTATTGCATAAACAGTAGACACTTAGAAAAATTTCAGGAACAAAACCAGAAAGTTTCTCAAGGGAAGATTGATCCAGATATTTGAGTGAACAAATAATTATTCATAAATGAAATTCAACCAATGAAATTCCAGCTTACATATTCCCATACACATACAATATGCTGCCTGCCAGCTGCTTCACACGGGCACTCATATCTGTCCACACGACTGATAACAGTCTTTAGAGTCTTTGTTTTGCACAAGTGAGTAGTTCAGGAGATGAAAGGGACTTAAGGACTTCAGTCGGATTCAAGTGAAAAGAAGTCTTCCTTTTCTATAGGTGTGCATATGAGAAAACAGAATGAAAACAAAATTTACATTAAAACTCAGAACCGTATTATAGAAAAGAGTCAGAGAAAGGAAAGAATTTATTGTGGATAATTCAGGGTACTTACTGAATGTTTAACTGCCAGATCAAAAGGAACTAGCAGAGCTACTTCAGCAAGAGGTCCTTGCATTTATTCATTTATTCTCACTTTGTATCTAAGTAGTACGGCATTAGATCTTTCATGCCTATCCTGTTTGATCCCTGTAATGTTTCCCCCTTATGGATATTCTAAAGGTTAAAGTTAGCCTCACCCTCACAGAACAGCTGCCAAAGCTCCCTGTAAGTCATCTGAGAGGCTCTTCCAGAGAGGGCTTGGGAGCAGGAACCCCTGCTGTCCTAATTCGCCTGCTTAGGACTAAGTACCCTTCTCTGTGGCTTTGGAACAAGCCAGAGGATAGTAACTTCATTATGCTATTATTAGCTTCTGTGAACCTGTACATACAGCTACAGAAGAGTTCTCTGCACAATGTGCTACAATAGGCTTTTTGAAACACTTGGGGTTTTAACCACTTAGCTATTCTGCATCTGCGAAACTTCTGGTGGTGCAGCTGTCCAGGCTTTGCTGATGGTGAGCATGTTTTATCTGTAGCACAGCAAATAGCATCTGCATGTTCAACAACCTGTTTGTTGATCAACATTGTCTGTCTTGTTCTGTTTCATCTTGGCAAGAAAAATTCTTATTTTCTCCTGCGTGATTTTCCCAGAATATTTATGAACACGTTCATATGGCCAACTGGTAGGAGGACTGGGGTTACTTAGCAAAAACATTAAGTGACTTAGAAGCCTGAACTACTGATTTCAGGACAATGTAGGCTTCTGCAAGGTGGTGTACTTGGCAAGTGTGACACATATTCCTGAGCTGGCATCAATAGCTCTAAATAGCTCTGTACCACAAGCTAAAATGGTAACAATTCTTTAAGAATTTGTGCACAGATATGCACAATGGAGAAGCACTCTACTGCAACCATAAAACAACTGCTTTTAGTAATTTTAAAGGAAGAACAGACTTCACATGGGCTGTCTATCTATATTGTTACTTGGGTTGGAAGTGGTGTGTTAATTTATTCTTTTCTTTCTTTGAATACTGAAATAAGGATAGAGCTAGTGCAGACTGAATTATTCTTGTACAATAGAGGCCTTTCAAAGTTATTAGGCAGGATAAAATACACCATTATGAACCCACAGGTATTGCGTTAATGACTGGTTTCTTCAGCTCTGTCCAGAACACATTTAATAGTACAGCTGTGGTTAAAGCAGGAAATGAGGGAGAAATTGAGTGATTTGATAGATATACACTGCAGTTAATGTTTGCATAATTTAATGATGTTTATTTTTTAGATGAAAACATCTATAAAAAGTTAAAAAGAGAATGCACCAGTCATTATTACTTACTTTAGCATTTCAAGATACATTTTTAATTCTCCTTTATCTCCTTTCTCCTGTCTGGTAAAGGACTAGAGACATCAGATTAAAATGGTTTCCTTGGATAACATAAAATAACCCCCTACAGTAATGTGTTCAGCTCTAGGGCCCCCAACATAAGGGCATGGACCTATTGGAGCAAGTCTAAAGGAGGCCACAAAGATACTCTGAGAGCTGGAGCACTTCTGTGGAGACAGGCTGAGAGAGCTGGGTTTGCTCAGCCTGGAGAAGAGAAGGCTCTGGAGGGACCTTAGAGCAGCTTCCAGTGCCTAAAGGGGGCAACAAAAAAGCTGGAGAGGGGATTTTTACAAGGACTTGTAGGGATAGGACAAAGGGGAATGGCTTTAAACTGGCATAGGGGAAGTTCAGATTAAATGTTAGGAAGAAGTTCTTC
Source organism: Psittacus erithacus (assembly GCA_009867235.2). Lineage (NCBI taxonomy): Eukaryota > Metazoa > Chordata > Aves > Psittaciformes > Psittacidae > Psittacus > Psittacus erithacus. Next base: position 53,095 of record WYDI02011589.1, read on the forward strand.
CTTGTGAGGGTGGTGAGGCCCTGTCACAGGTTGCCCAGAGAAGCTGTGGCTGCCCCATCCCTGGCAGTGCTCAAGGCCAGGTTGGATGGGGCTTCGAGCAACCTGGTCTAGTGGAAGGTGTCCCTGCCTGCGGTGGGGGGTGGGGTGGAACTAGGTGATATCTAAAGTCCCTTCCAATCCAAGCCATTCAGGGGTTGTATGATTCTATGGTGAAGCACCTTTTTATTCTTTTTCTTCAAAATCATACCCTGGTGATATTAACTCAGTGGAATCTGTCTACTTATGTCTTCACCTTAAAGTAAATGATACATATTTCTACCAGATATCTACTGTTTTTTCCTTAATTGTTAGGCTTTTGTTTTATGAATAACTCCCACCAGACTCAGTTTGAACAGTCAAAATCCACCATCTTTGATTGATTTTGCTCTGGATACTTGCTGAAGAGATCTACAGGAGTTCTCCAGAAAAGTAGATTCTGCTAGACTCGGTGTGTAGAATTACTTTATTGAATAATACATTGCCTACTCTTCTTTGAAAAATAAGGATGACATCAGTCTGCTTTGTTTGTGATCTCCTTTCTTTATACAGAGGTGAGCAGGTTTGCCATACTCTTATGTAGGTGACTGAAAATAAGAATTGAAGCTGCGCTGTAATAGATACACTTTACAGTGCTATGTTAGCTCAAGGCGGTTTGGAGTCACCAGCTACAACGAACTCCTGATGACAGTTTCATTGATAAAAGATCAGTAGCCCACATATACTACTCTAGAGGAAGATGAAGCATCAAAGAGCTTTTACAGAATGTGTGAATTTAACAATATAGTCTAGAGCACTGGTAGCACACTCAGTGTCATTCCTGTGTGAGAGTGGGAGTACAATGCTAGAACCTCACTCTGTACTTCTAACCCAGGATAAAATCAAAAATCTTAATTCTATACCTCCTGAGGGCTGAAATTTCAGCAAACTTCCTTAAAGTCCTAGGGAAGTGGAGGGTTAATGCCACAGCCTCACAAATTCAGCCTGGTTCATTTCTTGACCTGGTTCCTGTGATATGCCTGAAACCTGCAATAAGAAAGAAGGAACAGTGTTACAAACCTCCTGAGTGCAGCAGTTAAAAATCCTAGCATGGCTGGTGCGTTAAAAGCTTACTTGGGTCACTATGGTCACTAAGCCACCTGTCACTTAGTAGATGAGTTTAAGCATTTGTGTGGAAATCATGCAGCCATAGAATGAAAAAAAGCAGAAATAAAATGAAGATGCTGTTATCAAGCTGTGCAGACATAAGGAAGACTACACCTGAAAGACAAAAGAAGACAAAGAAAGAAACTTAGATGTTTGATGCAACTAAGGTGGTGTATTTTAATGAATTATCTACTTCAGCATGTGAGCTAAAACAAAATCTTTAGAAGCTGGGCAGCGAAAGAAAACACCATAATGAAATTCAAAGAGGAATTGGGATAATTTTCTTTCAAATACATTTCTCAAGTGATAATTCTTTTTCAGAGATATGAAATGAGAAAATCAGAGCTACCACAAATCATATTAATATTTTCCCTTTAAAAAAACCAAAAAGAGTATTGAGAAAAAACCAGAAAATATCAATAGCCTTCAAGAACTGGGGAAAGAGTGCAGTTAGAAGGACATGGTGTGAAATGCTAATCACAAAAATCAAATAAGGAATGATATTGTGGAAGAATTCTTCATAAATTTCTGTCATAACATGCAATGTTCTTGTAACTGACAGAACATCTGCGGAGAGGAGAAGGAATCTAACAATAGGATACATGTCATGCAAAAGGCTTGCAAAGATGATGGGAAATTAAATATTAAATTATCTTTTACGCATTCAGAGGCATTTGAGAGAATTTCCTCTGCTAGCATTTTCATTTTGGTAAGCATCGGGTGATGAGATTAGATTGGATTATTTTGCTTCTGCATGTAGAAATGTCTACGCTCTCTCCCCCAAAAAGACAAATTGACAAAAACATTAAAAATGAATGAGTGATGTTACAGTTTGCAGTAGGAAATCATATTTTGAGTTCAGATACAAGCAGCGTTCTTTCAAATCAGAACTGATCAAGAAAACAATCCCGGCCAGCATTAATTGACTGTAGTGGGAGTCTAGTGACTGCAGGAAGGAAAATATTGATGGTGCTGATACCAGAGGTAAGAAAAACCACCTCAAAGCCCTATTTTGCCACAAAATGCAATAAATGCACACAGTTTGGCTTCACTCCATGGCAGTATATTTACCTTCTACCCAAATGCACTCCCTAGAACTACAGCAGCTTTTCCTGGTGCTGAGTACAGCCTGCTGCCTATCCTGCTAGCTGTTTTTGTATTTTTTTAACTCCATCAACTGGGAAAAGGGAGTAGTTAGTAGAACCCAAGGTACACATCTAGGGATACTGCAGCTATTCAATCTGTGGCTTCAAATTTTCTGAAGCTCTCCTAATAAGCAGAAGTCTGTAAACAATTCATATGCTGCTTTATGCTCAAGTAAAAAGAACAGTATCAATGATGTCAATATGTTGAAACGGTTCTCTGGCTAATGAATTGATGACTAGCAAGAAAAATTCTGAAACTAACCAATTATTCGCTGTAAACAACACACGCTGTTTTGCACAAACTTAATTAGAAAGATTTTCCTTTTTAGCACTAGAGCACTCATAATTCTGTTAGAAAGTCTGAAAGAAATAGAATTGGGCAGCTGTTCGCAAATTAGCACTGTCACAGAACTCAACATTTTAAATGCTTGTATCATGCAGACTCAGGATTTATTTTAACCCACAGTACATTGCTATACTTGAAATTTAACTCATTCTCAGCTATGTGCTGCTTCAGTATGAGTGAATCTGTGAAGGAAGACATTGCGCTTTTCAGAGATGTGGGAGAAAGCTATGCTCTTTCGTTTGGTGGAGTTGTAAACCTTGGCTGAGGTAGGAAAAAGTTAAGGGTTGAGAGCAACCTAGTACATTCTGTCACATATGGAATTTTGACAGCGGCATTGAAGGAGGCAATTAAGCCACTTCAGGTTTGAATGTTACGTGGAGGCTGACTACAGCACATCAGATGCTTGCCTAAGGTGGGGGTGGCATTCTCCCACCCCATCAAGATTTCAATGAACTCCATGGTTTCAGACGGATTCATACAAAGCCTTGCAAAATTAAACCAAATGAATGCATTTTTAAGAAGGGAAATTCTGCAAGTAATATAAATGACATTTGGGTGATGCCTCAGGAAAACATTTGGAAAGAGTACTTACAAAGGAAATCTAGCTTCTCCTTTTATAGCACACTTTATTTCTTTACAAGTAATATTTCTGTAATTATTGTAAGTACCAAGGCCAAACCCTTCTGCAGTTAAAAGCACTAAATGCAAATGTGTCGCGAGGCACTGACTTTACAGCACAATGTGTAATGACTGCTCATTTATTTCTGAGTAAGAACATTTGTGGCTTACTTTTGAGCCAAAAAGATTGTTGGCCACTATTACATATGTGAAAACATGATACCTCATTTAAAATGAGCAGCAGTTCCTGACAGAAGCAAAACTAACCCCCAGAAAACACTGTATCAGAGTATCTGTTTTCCAAATATGAATGAGGTCACCCTTGGATGTGATCTATGTGTTATTAAAATGAAAGATTCCCCTAGGCAGAAAGCCATTAAGCCTGAATTAATGCCATAAATATCTAACAGCTACCTCAGGTGAATAATTCTGATTAAATATTGCTGTAGTTTTCTCAAATCACATTCCATGAATATTAGTCTCATGAAATTAGAATTAGAAATTATGAGATTAAGAATACAATGGTTAGCACATACTAACATGCTTATACATGATACAGTGGAGAATTTGCTGTGAGTTTCATTAAGTGTCTGGTGGTGTGCCCTTGGCAGGGAGAGGTGGTGTCACCGGCATAGTCTCAGCTCTGTGGCTGTGGTGCCCATACAAGATGTCGGGACTTGGATTTAATTTCTTTCTCTGCTAAGAGAACTTCAACCCACAGCTCCCATTTCCTGTGAGAGCTTGGGCAACTGCTGGTTAATGTGGCAGGAAGGACCCTACTAAAGCCACAGCACTTTGTATGGAATCATTAAGTATTAATTGGGCCAGACCTGGGGTGATGCTGTGAATAGTTCTGTCTTAGGTCTGCCACCAGTCAATGTTTCATTTTCTTCCTTTCAACAGGCCTCAGAGCAGGGACATGAACCCAGTCCTGCTCACTGGAAGGGGTCTGAAACTACTGTCCACTGTCGGCATGTCTGGGGACATGGGGGGGATGCAGCACAGCATGGCACCGCTATGATGAGCAAATCCATCACGCAGCATGACACTCCATGCACACAGCAGCAGCAGCATGTGAAAGCAGGATGTTGAGACCTCTGTGCCCCTCTGGTTGCAGTGGAGAGCTAACTTACCACCTCCTCAGTCTGCGAATACTCCACCTCCTAAAACACAGCTGTAGGAACCGGAACTTGGATATGCCTGGGTTTGTCAACCTCCCTTCTTCCAGTGTGAATTATTTTTCCTGTGGCTTACGAATTGTTTCAAGCATGACTCGCACAGAGCTAGATCAAATTCCTGTTATCATTTCACGATTTCTACTCAAGACTGGCATTTCTAACGGTTTTACTTTATTTTCAAGAACTCTAATTGAGTTTGCAAAACATAATTTTTCCTCTGAGTTGAAACCAAAAAGACAGTAATCTCTCTGATCAATGCCTCTGAGGTTTCCAAGAGAACATGTGCTGAAATCCCAGAGGCTGTTTTACAGTGTGAATTTAAGACACTCTTTATTCCTAGTAAGAAAGCTATATGATTTCCAGTATTCATAAAGCATTGTTTCTATATAAGATTTTGAAGTGCAATTTGCCCTTCATGCAGATGGACATTGGAAGCCCAGATTGAGGAAAAGAACACCAAACAATTGGTAGGGTAATACTAGTAACACAAGTTTCAATTTTTAAAAAAAGAGATTGTTTGAAGGGAAAAGATTAATTCTATTGACAAAGAAAATTGAGTTTTACTACAATGATATCTTCATTTATTATAGAAGTTTTACTGTAAACAAGCTAGAAGAAATGATTAGAGCAGATGTGACCAAAATTTTATTGAGGTATGGCAAGGTGGCAGATCTTTATCTGAGACCTAAAACATTATCAAGAATCAGAAGCAAGTATTACAAATACGGAAATTTGACACATTTCTAGGCAGTGGACCAGATCCTGTCCTGCATAAACTATTAAAAAAAAGATTCTTGATCTAAAGGGCTAGGCTTGCAACTGTGGTCCCCCAACCAAAGCAGGAATGTACATTGATTTCTGCAGATCTTTACCATGAATTTAGGACTTGGAGGAAGTCTCCTTAAGGCTTCATCTGTATTAGTACATTAAACTTGCCCAGAACGATCCTCTCGCTCTGAGACTAACTAGCATGGACTGATCTCTTCCTCCACAGGTGAATACACGATCCAATTTTAGCATGTGTGTGCTAAAGGCAGAAATGTCTTTAGAATTTGATTTACTATCTACCTCAGACAAAGGATGCTTCTCACTTAAGCACTCAGGTAAGGACTCTGTTGTCTTAATAACCATGATGGTGATACAGAATTAAAAAATTCTTGTATCATATAACCAGTTCACTCAATCTTCTAGGTAGTGATTTTTATTCTAAAATAAGTCAAAAGAGTGACTAACCCACCTTCTCTCCACTTGAAGAAGGCAGACACAGCACCTGGGATAAAAATCCATACCTTAACTTTCCCCTTTCATCACAAATGAGTTTTCTTAGCCTTCACGTGTTTTTATGCCCTTCCTGTTTTTAACCACCAGTCAAAATGAAACCACTTCTGGCCTAAAATTAATGATAAGTCACAGGTAACGAAAAATCTGTACTTCAGACACTCCCACAATGAACAAAACAGCTTCACTGAGAAGGGTATAGAAGTAATAAACTTGCAATAAATGTCAGAAAGATGTGAGCCCTTTATTGGAAAAAAACTCATGTACCGCTTTTAACAACTGAAGCTGTCAGTTATATAAATGATAATGTGCACTGAGGGAAAGTAAGCTATAAATCCTTCATTTCTGAAATGAAATTTTATCAAACATGAAGAAATAGGTTGATGACAAAATTAATTGTCTGGCAATGCCCAATATAGATGCATCTGGATAATGGCGTTTTGAATTCAGACCAAAAAAGGATTTTCCCAAATATTTTCTTACATTGCAAGTGCTTTATATCCAAAAGTGGCTGCATTCTTTTGATCATCCTCTCCCTTAAACTGAAAATAATTCTGGAATATTTTTTTTTACCATCACTACCTGGTACTGAGCATTGATCAGAGTGCCGGTTCCAGTAGGCACTTAACCTAACAGCAGGCTATTGCATTCAGAGAAACCACGAGAAGAAACACATTTCGCCCTCTCCAGCACAGGTTGGTTCCCTGAATAACTATAGACCCTGGGACATTCCAACACTGACTTCTTAGTGGCCCAGAAACAGAATTTATTTACAGAAATTTGAGATTCCTTCTGGGTCCATAGTTCCAGATAGAGGCTGAAATTCAGCACGAAGTTTTAGACTCAGCTCTACGTCTGTTTTCCAGCTTTACCGTGTTCACTCATCTTTTTAAATCTGAAGAAAACCAATGCATCTAAATGGAGCAGTATTAATGCTAATGCCTTTACTTTGCTTCCATTACCAGGGAAATATAGTCTATTCTTTAATGAACAAAAGATGCAAAGGTAAATGATTCTAGAAACGCAGGACTAGAAAGATGCAGCCTGAGGTTTATACTCTTCATAAATAAGGGAGGTCAGACACAGGATGTGCAAGAAGAAAGGAAATTAAATCACAAAGCCCTGATGACATTTGTCTAAGAGTCCTGAAGAAGCTAAAGTCCAGAGTAATTGAACTACTGCCAAATGTATGTAATTGATCTTTACATACACCTACTATATCAGTTGAGTGGACTAAGTGTCATACCCTGCTTTAACAAAGCTCTGAGATTTGTGTTAAAGACATAAAGGGAGTACAGGGCATGAAGTATTTAAATGCAAGGGTATTCCAACCTTCTCATACAGGGCAGGAAAATTTATCTCAAAGGTTATCCAATTTCTTTTCAAATGGTAAACCCAGGTTGTGTAGTCCTACAGGAAGGCTCCATCAGAGGATGAATGGGATTAACTGACACATTAACTGTGATTGCTTTAATGTTATAAATGATGTTTCATGGGTTTGATGAATAGTTACATTTGGCTTACCTGTGGTTCTGCATTTGAAAAGGTAATATAGCCAAAGCAATAAAACTGAGTAAGTAGCACAGTATAGGCTGTTATTACTTAAAAAAGAATAAATGAATTACACTGAAAGGCACTAGACATGCAATAACTGTCAGTTTGTTATCTATCAGCTCATTTTATTTCTATTAGGTGGTAGGAAAGAGTTCTATATTTTTTGTAATTATTGATGTAAAATTCAGATGAAAACAAATTGGCTTCTTCCTTCAGCTTTGTTTTCCTTTCTGCATAAGATAATACACAAGTCAAAGGCCCTGTTCTAGGAAATACATACACATAATTTTTTTCTCCAACCTCACCTGCCAGAAGAATAAAGGTTACCTTCTAGCATGACAGATTCGTGGGAAGGTCATGGTAGGTATTCCAGTAAATCTAGGAATATATTTTTTGGCACAACATGATATACATTTTAAATAATGCAACACAATATTTGAATGTACTTGGCAAGAAAAAGCGCTAGTTCTATTTAAGCACTCTAGTTCCTGCCTGTAAAAGCTTAGCAAGCATGAGCTTATGCGGGTCACACCATTGACCTACTGATAACCAGTGAGTACCACTGACTGCGATACTTACTGATGCTGGGAAAGCAAAGGGATATTCTGTATTACTATTTTTGCTGGGAAGGAAAAAGGAAAGTTCTAATAGGAAAAAACGAAACAAAACACACACACAAAAAAACAGCAGAGGGAAAGATGAGGACAAGTGGAGATGCAGAACAGCTTTTGCATAGGGAAACTACAGGGACTTCCACCTGAAAGGCTAAGGGAAAAGAAGGTCTGAGGCCTGTGAAATCCCAGACGTCATAAAGAAGTATATTAAGAAAGATTGTCCACCATTTCTCAGAACACAGGAGTGGAAGACCACCCAGTATGAATATCAAGCAGCCAGTATACCGTTCATGTGGTGAAGCTGAGGTACTTTTATACAAAATGTATAATTAATCTTGGAACTCTGGCTCAAGCTGTTGTTGAAACCAAAAGTCACACCAGATTAAAATAGATGTTACGAGAAATTCACAATCTATAAATAGATGTTAAATGCAATGGTCTGAATTCAGCCCCCACACCGGGAGTTCCACACTACTGATTGCTGAAAACACAGATTGCTGAGAGAAGAATGATTTTATATTTTTGCTATTTCTTATACTGTTTTCCAAGCACCCACTCCAAATCACTGCCTTTGACTCAACCAAGTATGTCCATTCTTCTCCTATGTACCCTTTAATATTATGTTGGTTTTATGTAGGTATTATGTTGGGGCTTTTTTCCTGAAAAACGGGATTCCTTTTGTCATGGTTACCAGCATACAGGCCACCTACAGCAAGTTATAAAACAGATGCTTTGGTGCAAACACCACAGCGTTACACAAGTCACACATTTACAGTTTGTATATCTACCCTTGCATGTTTTATTCATTCTCGTATCTCTATGGCTTTATATCGCACCCTTCAATTGTCAGGATTACATTATTCTAAGAAGTACACTAATGCTTTTTGTAACGCAAGTTTGGAGAAAGAAGTGTTTCCTTGGCCTTATGTATCATTTGGCCATGATATATGAAAGGATAAGAAAACCAGAAAATAATAGCAGACAAACTAGATAGGTTACTGCAGAACCACTGATACAAGTGAAGCAGAGTTGTTTAATTCATCTCAGTTGCACTGAAATCATCTGGATCAACACCTTCAACTCTGGGACAAAGACAATGACAAAGACAAATTCTGGTACACACAGAGGAAATAACTGCTATTACAGAGGAATCTAGCCCTAAACAACCAGGAGAAAATGAAGCATAAAATCTTTTTGACACAGAAAACATCTTTTATACGCTTGTTTAAAGACCTGTGCAGTTGTACTCTCAGGAGCTGGTTGAAAGTAAGTATCCTAGTAACATTTGGAGGTTGGTTATTTTCATGAATAAAGATAGCAGTTGTCTATCGTACGAACTAAAAAGAAAACTGGACTAAGAAGTGGATGTTTCTGCTTTATGACAGTGCATATGAGTAGTCAGGTGGTGAAAAATGTCCTTCCTTGAGACAAAACCTCTCCGGAGTATTTTTACACTGCTCTTTCAAACAGGTGGCGTCACCCAGAATCCAACACGGTGTCAGGACTGAATGAATAATACAGTCATTGAACTTTGTTGTTTCTTTTGTATTTACTGCTTTTGAGGGGGAGGATTGCTTTAAGGGTGCCGAACTCTGTGGGTTGTTATTTTCTTCTACCATGATAATTCATGTTTTCCTACTTCAAGCAAATGCCCTCCTACTAGTATGAAAAATGACCAGAGAAAGAATACTTCGCACATATACAGGCAACTTCCATTTCTGTGTCCTAACACACTTTACAGGAAGCAATTAATGCTTACAATGCCCATGCGAGGTTAGAGGTATGAAAGCTGCAATGCAGAGAAATTGACATGCTTATCCTCAGAGGCACATAACGGGGATTTCCAGTCTGGCACTCCAGCACTGAGTGCTTATATCGAGTCTACCTTAGAAATCATTCAACACTTTACAGTGTATGTACCATACACGCTGAACTGACTTGGCTCCTCAAAGAGATGTTGAAAAATTCTGAACAACCTTTCAGTTGCTTTTGAAAAGAGAAACAAAGGCCATCAAGTAATTTATTTAAATGTTAATTTGAGAGCATATTGAAAAATGCTTCATTATTTTGTAAGGGGAACAAGAAACACAAAGTGCCAAGAGGTTTCTCATCCTTCCATCAAAGCAGCTAGTTTACACAGTTAGTTTTCAGGGTCAAAAGGGTATCATTTAACTGATAGTAAAATGTTGCAAGTCAGGTCTGGTCACACACAGCCAGCAGCAGGAGAAAGGAGTGCTCCAAGATCAGCCCCTGGAACAAAACAGAGAACTGGGAAAAAAGTTAATGTTAATGTAATCTTTGCCTGGCAACTCATGTAAATAGGATGGAAAGATTTTACCTTTTGCTTTCCCCTTCCAGTAAGTGAGATTTCCCCTTACAAAAGCAATAGCATTTCAGCCAACGCTGAAAAACGTACTGCCACTTTTGAGATGAGAGATGGGGCCTGCAGGATCTGCGCGTGATGATTTGAAAAGCCACCCCAGCCGTACGTGCATGCAAGCACTCCCATGAGAGGATGTCCAGACTCCTTGGGGGAGGCAGCAGAAGCTTCCTCTGATATTTACCTGGAGAATGGAGAAATACATTTGCTCCAGCGCTCCCGCCCGCCTCCCGCCCCCTCCCGGCAGCGGCTATTTGGGAGCCAGGGAGCTTCTCGCACCTGCCTAACTCTCCTCACCGAGCCGAGCCGAGGAAGCTCCGAGCCCGCTGCAGGGATACCCACCACGCGCTCCGACGGGCTGGGCCTCAAGTATCGCGGGAGCCGGGCGCTGCCGGCGCCGCCGCAGCCATTGGGCGGCGCGCCGGAGGAGGAGAGACAGCGGCTGACGCGCGGCTACTGACCCGGCGAGGCGGCGGTGCGGAGCCGAACCCAGCGCAGCCCCGGCCGCGCCCGGGGGCCGCTGTCCCGCCGCACCGCATCTCGCCTGAGCGGCCATGAGGAGGAGGAAGGCGGCGGCGCCGCGCTCTGCCCTGGGCGGGCAGCGGCGCTACTGAGCGTGGGGCCGGGGGCGCCGCTGCGGGGCTCAGCATCCTGCCGCAGGTAAGGGGGTGCGGCCGGCGGATCCCCGGGCGGGACGGGTCCCGGCGCTGCCGATCTCAGTGCGCAGCCTGCCAGGTGCGGGGCCCAACCCCCGTCACCTCAACCCTGGCTCCGTTGTCAACTTTCAGTGCGTGGCGGTGGGTTTGGGTCCGTAGGCGAGCCGCCCTCACCGGCGCCGGTGGGTGCAGCCGGGGCCGGGGGCAGCGCTGATACACGGGGAGTCGTTCACTGAGCGAGGCGCTTCGCGGAGAAAGCGGTCCTTTCCGCATTCCCGATGACTTTCCTGCAGATTCCAGGTACGGATTAAGGTGATGGAGAGCTTTTTAAACAAGGGTAAGTCTGACCTGAGGCATCGGCTCTGAGCAGCGATGTGTGGCAACCTACGATTAAATTCGAGTCCTGGCACGCACTTTTTTCCCTAACGCTAACGAGCTGACATTGTGCTTTTTGAGGTTGAGAGAAAAGATGTAAATGTCACTGGAAAATAATAGGTAGTGTATGTTTAAGGTAGGTAGAGTGTACTGAAGGTAGAGATAGAGTTGTGCTTTGGGCTGTACATGGTAGCCGTAGGTCTCAAAGCTCTCTGGACGTCGTTAGCCTCACTCGCTCCCGTTTTTCCCAAGGCAGCGTCTCCGCTCGGAGCAGCGCCGGGTGCTCCGAGCCAGCCGCGCGGGCCGCTGTTAGTTTTTTTGCTAGCCGCTTCTGTTTGTTTAGCTTGAATATAAGGGGTCAAATGCCGATATAAATTACATTTGGCACAGCTGATTTGAAGCTAGGGGTTTTCTTCAGAACATTGTGAAGTTAGGATGCCAACTGTTTTCACAAAGAATTGGGTAAAAACTTCTTCCAAGCATGCAGAAAATTACATTTTTTCTCAAAAACTGTAAAATAAACTTTATCAGTCTGAAATAGTAAAGAAGAGCAAAGCCCAGATGCTAGAGTTGGCATTATTTCTTTTTTGTTGCAAAATAAGAATGGGCTGAATATTTGTTTGGCTGCTCCTGGGTGACTGGAAATAGAAAAGATTAATGGGAGATTAAGACATGCTTAGAATTACGTAGAGGGAAGCAAGAGGTAAAGATTATTTTAACTGGTTGATGGCTACTGGACTTTGAGGAAAGAGACGGGGCCTTAAGGCGTATATTGTTTTTCAGGTATTATGTTAATTTTCCTCTGTTGTGCCCTTGGTTGATAGCATTGTCTGATTACTGGTGGTCTTGATGTTCTGCATTCATCGGTAAAACCATACAAAAGTGCTAAGGCTAATGAGAGAGTTAAAAAAATCGGTGTGACTTGAAAAATGCTACTTTATCTTCTGTTTTTTTTTTTTTTCTTTAACTAGGCCTGTTGCTACAAATGCTTTAGGATATTTTTTTTTTAATATAAAAAGTGGTTTTGGAAGGCATTAACTGAGAGTTTGTAATATGGCATAAATTTGGATTCCCCTGGGGTTAGTTTTTTGAGGTTTAGAAGTGATTTCTCCACTGAATCAGTATTCTAAGAAACAAAGCTTGTGCTGTATCTTTCTCCCCTTGTGCTCATGCACAAATGATTAGTGTTTGCAAGTTCCCGAAGATGCGCTCTCAGGAGATGCTGATGCTGGTAGAATAGGGTGGAAAGCTAGACTCCGTCTCCTGCTTGACTGCAGATGAGCTTTAAGAAAATACAAGTGGAAATAGTGCCTTTCAGGCACAAATGAGGACTGAAGGGGAGGACGTAAGCCTACATGGTTCTGGGGTTTATGTCTGTTAATACCTGCCTCCCACCTACCCTAGAACAAACTATGGTTCTTCCTGAATCATCATGAAGAGAGGTGGCATATCTGTTCCCACCATCTCTACCCCCAAGAATGCTATTCCTTGCAGAGAATAAGTTGAAAAAATGTTCCTCATCAGCTGTAGCAAAAGCTTACAGCCAGTTTATATTTGGGCATTTGCAGAATCAGGTTGAGTTACTTTCCTTCTAACGTTAAGTGCAGTTGGTTTGGGTTGAGGCAAAATACAGTAGAGAACCACTGAACCCCACTGTTGGATGACAGAAAAATTAAGGCTGAAGAAGAAAAGCAGAATCACTTGGAAATAAGAAACTAGGAAACCTTGTAATTTTTTTTTTTTCCTATGTAAGACAGAATTCTAGCAGAATTCTAATTCACATTAGCAGGTGAATTCAAGAGACTACTGCTTCTGAAAATGTGGGAGAAGAATTGAGTACCATTTGACTGTACATCACTTTTATGAACATAGGAGAACATGGTTTGCTTTTTCTTTAATATAGTGAGAGCTGTGAACTTTATAATGAGCCTGCTTTCCTCAAAAACAACAATATGAGTGGGGAATAAAAAAAATTGGACAGTGCATATTCTACTACTTTTGTGATCAGTTTTAAGTTAGATTAAGTATGATATGACTGATTGTCAAAATGGCCTTTTTAGTATTCACAAACTACTTTGTTCAAGACTGTTGTTCTGTTGGATTGGAAGAAGTGAGGGGGTTTTGATTTCCCAGTGTTACAAAGAAGTTCCTTTGGCCTTGACATGTAGAAAAAAGTATCAACAGGTTCTTCTCATCACAAAGTTGGTGAAATACATGTTTTCAGTTGATGCAGCTGGAGGTGTTCCTGGGTGGATATGTCCTTTTAGCTGAAATAAGCAGGAATGCCTTGCAGTCACTATTTCCTGATCTTCAGGTTTGAGTCGGTGGCTACTGATGAGTGCTGCATTAGGACTGCATGGTGGTGAGCAGGTGTATGCTCAGGAGATCACTGCCCTTTTTGGCAATGCAGAGTAGTAAGGAGTTGCTCTTACAAGCAAAATTTGTGTAGGAGACTGTCTTATAGAGGCAGTGGCTCTTCCTTTAGTGGTTCTCGTATTCCAGCTGCTTTTGGGTTTGTAGTATTATCTTCACACACAAATGCCTTTGCACCAATCCCACTCATCATGTGGACAATCTGAGTGTTCGGTTATTTTTTGGTGTCAGTGCAATGTTGATAATGAGTGCGTCAGCACAGTCAGGATGGCTGGGCAGCTGGTCCTTTGTCTCTGTGGGATGTGTGGCACCTGTGCTGGTGAGTGCTGCAAGCCACATGTTTGATAAAGGTTCATAAGGAAATCACTGGTATGTGGCTACAGCTGCCTGGGCTGTGTTCTTCCTTGGGTATTTGCCCTGTAGCTTTTCCCCTGGTCGCTGTGTCACTGCCTGGCCTGCATCAGCATTTGTTCTTGCCACTTGTTAATTTCAGTGTTATGTGGGAGCGTACCCACCATCTGAAAACAGAGTAAATATGGTCAGGTTAGTCTGCTAATTACCTGTGATGAGGTCCTGCAGCAGCTTGAAGGGGAATACCTGCCTGTCACCTAGTGAGGTGGTCATTGGAGATGAGAGAGGGGAGAGGCCAGGTCTGACTGTCGGGATGAGAAGAAAACTGTGAAGTTGGTGACCAAAGTCCTCTGATTTGTTTATGTCTGCTACTTCGGGGCAAGAATGTGGAAAAAGGAATGAGAGGAGGACTTTGCATTTCTTTTTTTTTGCAATATGTTATAGCACCTGGGATTGTGTTCTGGTATTTGAGTACTGAGTTTATACCCATGTTCTTTTAAGGGTTCAGGTGTTTTTTTGTATGTACGTGGGTTTTTATTTGTTTGGTTTTCTTTTAGTTGGCTTTATGGTTTTGGTGCTTTGTGCTAACACATTGGCAGAAACAGCCTGGTTTAGTACAAGGTTGGCATCTGAAGGCATGGGCTTTAGAGGACAGAGCAAACTGCAAATCCAGATAAATTCTTCAGAAATTTGGCATAGCTTGCAGGCTGAAGTGGCTTCCACTGAGGTCGCTCTGAACACAAAAGTTGTTTCTTGTCTGGATTTTGGGGATGTGGTGCTTTGAGGCATTGGTTCTGGGAGAAACTGGTGCTTGTAATTGCCTGACTCTAGTCTGAACAAAGCAATGCAAAGTAAAGGGTAGGCTGTTATTACAAAGAAGTTTGGTTAGATGAATTAATAAGTCTTTTCCACTTTAATTTCTGAGTCATGGAAATGCATTTTGAAGAATAGGTCTATTATTAAATGTCAAGCAGCCTATTTCAGGAAAGGAGAAAGGGGTAGAAACTAATTCTTAAAACACCAAACACTGCATAGCTCTAACTACAGACCTGATTTCCCTCTCCACCCCCTTTTTTTTTTTTTTTTTTCCTTCTTACTAAATGTGAAAGAGCTTCCTGTATGGATCTGGGATTGACAGTTCTAGCATTATAAGGTCTTCAGATAGCTGTACATGAATTAGTAAACTGCTCATGGTATTAAATGATGATTCATGGTTTGTGGAGAGTATAGTACGTATTGAGGTTTGGTTAGATCAATCTAACTAAGTTTTTTGTAGGCAAAATGTATTTTAAATATATTTATTTTAAAATAAAGGTATGCCTTAGATAAGCTTGCAGACCTCAGTGGTTCTTAAAGCAACCTTGCCTCTTCCTTTTTTAAATGATAATTGCTCCCAGAGTAACTCTGATAAATTTAATTTATAAAGCAATGTAGCACATTTTACCCAGAGCTTGAGCAGTGGACTTACCTTGTTCAGTCATATTCCATGGTACCATGGTGCTAGTACACATGGATGCTGTTGTGTTTTAATAGAGTTTTGTCAGTTCATGCTGGCCAGTTGCCAGTCGGTGCAGTACTGCCTGCATTGTACCCGAGTCTGCAGCAGAGATTGACAAAAGTAATAATGCCAGATCTTTCTGGGACAGGCACTTAAATATTGTTGTTGTCTGTTTGTGGGGTGTTTTTTTTTGTTTTGTTTTGGTTTTTTCACTCCAACACTTGCAGTGAATCACAGGAAAGCCATGAGAAACAGTCACATTCATCCTTTGATTTATTAGAGATGAAGGCTGGAAATCTTAGATTTTAGATGAGCTGAACTCTGGTTTGCCTTCCTTCATTTTGAAAAAGACATTTGTGATCGCTGTTATTTCTGCTCAGGAATTTCTTCCAGCAAACTTCTTTCTGATTACTCCTCAGCTGACCTACCTGTCTTTTGCAGAAGTCTGATCCAAATGGCTCTGATGGAGCAGATGTGTGCTATAGATCAGTTCTGAAAGGTTGAAACACTACTTTACTGGAGGGCTCTGTGGATGCTTTTACTACTGGGTTGCATTCATTTTTTAAAAAATAAGTATTCTGCTACTCTCACAAGCTCAGTGTTCATCAATATGTACCTCATTTCAGTGTCAAATGTTGTATAATAACAAGGATTTGTCAACAGAAGTATTTAGTGTCTGAATTAACTGGTTCATAAAATGATCTGGTGTTCTCATGTACTCTTGTGGTCTATACCATAACAGTGTCTATGGCCATCCTAAGGTTTCTATTTCTTTGCCTTTAGTCTAAATTCTTTCAAGTATGTGACAGGAATACTTGAAAGGCTGTGAATTGAGATGCTTGCTAATATGCAGAGATGTTAAATGGGATAAATTTCAGTGCTGGCTGAGGTGTTAAGAACATACACCTAGTTAAAAGAATGGCCTGCATGACAAGTAAGTGATTTGCTAGAAAATGCAGCATGCCTCAGTTAAATAATGAAAAGGCAGGAAATTACCACTGGAGTCATAACAGTAACATAACTCCATCCACTTATGCATCTTCCTAATGCACTTGCCATTTGAAGGCTGTATACATATAGTAGTGGATGTGTACCTCAAAAGGTCAGCCAAGGCCAATTTCTGCCTCCCCCTTCAATAGCATATTTTTTCCCCCTTGGTTTAGAAGGTATGTAGTTTGGTGCTGCGCAGACGTATTGTGGAAATAGTCTGTGTGGAAATGTGTAGCTGTGTATGGTGATATTTAATCAAACGTGTACTATAAAATACCAGTAGAAATAACAGATTGTCAGAAATAGGCATTTTTGATTCTGCTTTTCAACTGTGAAGAACTGCACTCATGACATGTGCTATTTAACTGCAGTAAGAACCATGATATGATTTGGAAACATGGCTCTATCCCTCATCCTTTGAGGAAGCGAGACACTGTAGTGTCAGTGCAGGTATCGCTGGGGCATGTTTTGCTGCATCTCTGTTCCTCTGCTGTCGTTGTCCTGTTGGTTAAAGTTCTTCTAGCATATAGCAAAACTTAAGTTTAAATGTGGCCCCACCAAGAGGCAGGAGCAGGCCTCCTGTTCCTTCTTCTGCAAGTTGGGCTTCAGGGTGCTGGTGGGATTCTGGGGTGATTTGTTGTCCCCATACATGCTGCCTAGTGCATCCCTGCTGCTGCCAGCTGGCCCCACATAGCTGTGGGTACTGCAGATTCAGCCCCAGGTGGAAGCCTGTGGAGCCATGAGCCACTTGAAGCAGAAAAACTTAATTCTTTCCATCCTGAGAGCAAGCCGTAAACCTCCTGGTGGGCTGGGGAGCCAGGCTGATGCCCTGAGATACAAGGGCTGCACTGGTGGCTGGTGGGAAGCTGGGGAGTGGCCGGGAAGCTCAGGGGGCTATTGGCAGAGCCTGGTACCCAGGGGAGCAGCCCCCTAGTTGCTAGGCAACTGCTGCCTGATGCTGTGCTGCAGCATGCTGTACATGCATGCAGATGTGGCCGCATCTGGGAAAGAAAGGAGGTGTAGCATTCTTCCTCATGTTCTCTCTGTTCCTATAGTACGTTATAGATTAAGCTGCATTTTTATCAGGCCCTTCTTTAAGCTCTTACAGCTAACATTAAGATCAATATTGTCTTGAAAAATGGTGTTCAGCTCTACTTTAGATTTCATTCCATATGGAATTAACTGTTTTGTTTTGAAACAGTAATAACATGCAGTTTGCATCCTTTCTTACCCAAGCATCTAGATGTCATTAGTCACTTTCGGTGTTCCTGAAAGTACTGATGGCTAACAGAAGTTGCTTTGCACAGGTTGCAGTCTTGCAGGTTTGGGAGATCAGATTGAGGTCAGAGTAGTTTTGATATTAATTTGTAATTAATATAAAAAAATATTAATTACAATATCAGAAGATGTAATCACAGTTCTAGGAAGTTGGTGGGCTCTGGGACTCTTAACTGTGCTTTTATATTTCCGTCAGCAAAAGCACCAAGTGATAAAATTGGGCAAGTCTTCTGATTTTCTTTGGAGGAACATAACACAAATGTTATGGTTACACTTAGCAGACCACTCTGTCCCATAGGCTGCTTTTATCTTTCTCTTTTGCTTGTGTGTGATGAGCAGGCCCAGAGACGGGCAAGAGCTGACTCCTGCAGGGTGGATGCTGATCCTTCGGGAGTAGTTTTGGAAGGGAGGGATGCCTTTGAAGGACCCAGGCAAGTGAGACCTAGGACCTGGTCCCTTTTTCACACTGGTCATGAAATATTGGCTCAGAAACTGGGGCCTTTGTTGAAATAATGTGCGAATGTGGGGCAATGTGTCAAACTTTGAAGGGTGTGACCCTTCAGGAACATCACCAGAGGAGTAAAGCTAGTGCTTTTCAAAGTCTGGGCCTGAGTCTGTGCTCCTATTGTTTCCACAAAGGGGATAATACTACTTCTTTTTAATCTTGCAGAGATGTTGTGAAAGTGAATTAAAAGCTTTTGAGGTGACTGGAAAGAACAGTGATAAATGTTGTGGCTTTGAGCCCCTGAGAAAATGAAATATTGTTCATTCTGTGTGTGGCTTGGCTTGTATGAAATAAATAGGGCATGGGGCTGTGTGGTGAGCTACAAGAAGAAATTCCGACCAATTGCTTTGTTTTCCCAAGCCTGATCTGCTGTGTGCGCTCAGTGAAAGTGAGCTCTGTGGAAGGGTGAATTTTTGGTTTAGTATGTGAGAAAGGCAAATCAAGGTTTTGCAGCTATCTTTAATTCTGCCAGTTTTTAAGAGCTTGGATTTGTAACCTCTGCAACATTCTCATACCACAGCATTTTATGGTGGCAGTTTTAGGAAAGGCTGGCAATGCAGATGATTTCTAAATTTGCATCCTGTTTTGTATTACAAATCTCTTTATTGCTTATAACACTGCCAAACTGCAGGTTTTTTGGGCAGGAATTTCCCTCGTTTTGTTGTTGCTAGAGGCTGGTTTTAAATTAGTTTTATTCTTAGAAGTGGTAGCTCAAACCCCCAGCATTTGCTTCCCTCCTCTTCCTGAAAATCTTGTTACTCTGTATATTAGTAAAATAAAGCCCTGTTATTTGAGAAGCTTTGTCTCCTCTGAGATCTGGAGGAGGGATTTAAATTAGCTGACATGGCTAGAGATGGTGTTTGTGTTGAGATTCCTTCCACTCGTGGCTGTTGGTGGCCAGATTGTCGTGGCTGTTGACATCCCATGTACCAACAGTGGCTGCTTGATCCCCTTCGCAGGTATTGTTCTGGGTGGTGGTGAGCCTGGATAAAACTGTGGAAGGAGACCGTTTGAGTGCAGGCAGGAAAAGAAAAGTCTGAGCTGAGTGAAAGAGCCTGGCCCTTGAAGAAAAACAGGTATTTGGAGGCGAAGAGAGAATCAACTGCTTGGAAAAGGAGGCTGGGGGTAGGGTTAGAAGGTGGGAAATGGGTGAAGAGCACTGAGGACCCTGACTGGGCATTTAAATAACTGAATAAGGAAACATTAAAGATTGGTAATGGGCCTTGGGAAGTGAGAGGAGGAGACCCCTGACAGTAGAAGACTGTCGTTCTTTCCACTGCAGCAGTGGTGAGGTAGCAGAGTGGAGGTCAGAGCAGGAAGGAAGCGGCTGGGTGACAGAAGAGACCAGTCTGGAGACTGGAGCCGGGGTGTGCTGGTGGTGAGAGTGACTGGGTGCTGACGCCTCATGGGAAGATGAGGTGATGAGGCCATAGCGCTGATGTGCTTTAGGCACTGCGTTGCACTGTCCAGTTCTGGCTCCTTGTGGGTTGGGAGGTTTTCTTACTGGTTTGGGTTTGTTTGAGTGCTTGAACTTTGTGGTCCTCTTATGTAGTGCTGAGGTCTTCCTTGTGTGATAGGAATTGAGTAGTACAAGGTCAAATCATACACTTGTACGTGAGTGGCTCGTGCACCAGGCATAGAGAGAGCAGGTCGTTTGTGTTTACACTTGGGAGGAAGATGGAGGAATTAATGATTCTCATTATAGGCACAAGTCCTTGCTTAAGTTTCTTATTTGCTGCGAAGAAATCTTGGAAAAGCAGCCGGAGGTGCACTGCTGGTTTAGTTTTGCTTTTTTAGATTAGTGGCTGTTGTATGTAGTTCTTGGTTTAAGGCATACTATTTATCTCTCAAGGAATTGTAATATAAAGCGTTTACGTGAACTGAAAAACATTCATAATCCACAAACATGTTGAGAGGAACTTGGAGTTTTTGGCAGAAGTATTTTCCAAGATTGGTGTGAGGTGGTCTGGACCATGACTGAAATTTTTTTTCTTATGTATTTTGTGTTACCGCAAACGTGAGAATGAAAACCTTGCTGCTTGTGAGAATGAAAACTTTGCTGGGCCCTAGCTTTTAGCTTTTTTCATTTCAAGTACTTCCTGAAAAATGCTGTCCTAGTTAGTCAATGATTGTGACTTTTTTTTTCTTTTTTTTTTTTTTTAAGCATATGTGATGTTTGAAGGGGGGGAGGAGGGGGAGAGGGGAGGTACACCAGTCAAAACAGGGCTGGGATTAAAAAAAATCCAAATGATAAACTTTTCTTTTATAAAAAAACCCAACAACCAAAACCCACAAACAAAAAACTCAAAACACCTAAAATCCCCCGAACAAGCAAAGAGGGGGGGAAAAAACACCAAACAAAACCCTGCAAACAAAAAAAGCCTTAAACCATTTTGTCTGAAACTATTTTTTCAAATTCAACTCAAGCAGTTGATTGAAGAAAAAAAGTTCAGTTAGCCTGTCTTGGTGATAACTGTGTATCCATTTGGAAGTGAGTATGCATGGACTTTTGCTTATTTTATTTGTTTAAGCAAATCTTAATTGAATTAAATGCTAACTTCAGGATCGTTTGTGGGTGGGAAGGTAGGGCTTGAGAGCTCTATGACATGTGTGGAAGCTGTTTCAACCGAGTGGTGCCGGAATGATTACAGGTGGCGCATGGCTTGGGGTACGCCTAGAGAAGGGTCAGGGAGGGAGGCCTTTGCCAGAAGGCTGTATAGAAAGCAAGTGGTCCCTCCTCAACCATTTGATCTTCATTCCTCATCCCATATGAATGAAGCTTCCAGCAGGGACCTTGAAGGAGAGAGCCACCCCTTCAACAAGATACCTGTCAGACTCAGTGTTGGGATTGAGACTCTTGTGTGTCTTTGGAAGCTTCTTCCCACCCAATATAGATAGCTTTTGTGAATTAGATATAGATAATATAGATAGGGTGAATTTGAAACTTGCATTCCAAGAAAAAAAGAAGAGTCCTTCCTCATACTTATCCACAGGCCAGATTTCTTACAGACATTCTTGGGTATGTTTGCACAGCAACTAGCTGCTAAGTTGCAGTATCTGCTGACAGTTTTTCTCTGGGTAATGAAATACTTCATTTAATTTCTTCCTTGGAAAAAAACCCCGCTGTATTTATAGGACATGAAGAGTAGAAGGCTTGGTTCTTTGCCACTGGTAATCCTCACTGTTGTAGCAAAGCAACCCAGGACTAGATTGATGGTTAGAGCTTGAGACTAGAGGCTGCACTGTGTGTCGCCTGTAGTGAGTACCCTGGAAGTACCCTGAATTAGCTGGACTTTAAAAGGTTGAAGTGTGTTTTCCCCCTTTTTTTAAGACAGGTGAGGAATATTGAATCTAAATGTTAACTATTGTAAAAAAGAAGCTTGCCATCATTGCTACTAACTATAACAGCCTGTTGCAGCACCTTTATTTGAACAGGCACTTGAAAGCTGCACAGCCAGCTAGTTTGTCGTAGCAGGCAGCCGTGGTTTCTGTGCAGGCTGTTTGTTTAAAAACTGCACAGCTTTGGGAATAGAAGACTTTTTTTTTTTTCTTTCGAATCACCCATCAATGACTGCTATGCTTCTGAGGTTTACTTGCTTGTATTAAAGTAAGAACTGATGAAGAAAGAAATTCTCCTGCATTATTAAGAGCTTGGGGAGGAAGTGCCTTTGTATCTCAGCTGGTGCTGAACAAATAACTATTCTATTCAACACTGCAAAAGCTGGTTGCAGCCACCATGGTGACAGGGGCTGCGTGGGGAGGGTTAACGCTTCATCTCTTTTCTCTTCTTCTTTTTCTAATAAAGATCTCTGTTAATTTGCTTTTTCTTTGTCATTTTCTTTCTATAATTAAACTGTTCCTGTTGACTAGCATGAAAATGAATTGTGCTAATATGAAGCACGTATTCCTGAGTCCTTGAAATTTTAAATCAACTGGCTGTGTATCACTACAGTTAGAAAAGGAGCTACTGTCTGTGTTAATATTTAAGACGGATGGAAAACTTTATTAATGATTACATAGTAAAATAGCACTTCAGGAATAATGTGAAAAACTATTTAATCATTGCATCTCTTCCAATGCTTTAAAGTGACAGAGGAGAGATTTAGATTAGATATTAAGAAGTTCTTCCCTGTGAGGGTGGTGAGGCACTGGCACAGGTTGCCCAGAGAAGCTGTGGCTGCCTCATCTCTGGCAGTGTTCAAGGTCAGGTTAGATGGGGTTTTGACCAGCCTCATCTAGTGGAAGGTGCCCTTGCCGATGGCAGGGGGTTGTAACTGGATGAATCTTTAATGTCTCTTTCAACCCAAAGCATTCTAGGATTTGATGATTCTATGAAACTTCTTTATGTTATAGGAAAGGCAGTAAAATGATGAGGACTTTTTTCTGTTTGTTTTCTTTTATAGGTACTTGGAAAGTTACAGAGCAGTTCAGTGCTTAGACAGTACATGGCCAAAGCAGAGCTCCCAGTTTTCACATGGAATGCAGCTTATAACGGTAAGCTTAAGTTTTTAGAAACAGTCATCTAGCTTACACATCTGCACTAGGAGCAGGTATGGAGGCCCTCATGCGTAGCTTTTGTTTACCCAACTTACTGTTGCAGGTGAGAGCCTAAGTATGTGGGTGAATGATTGCAGTGTTCTTCTGCAGGGCATCTTTGGTGGCAGTCAGGTGGTGTTCAAAATTTTTCTGCAAGATAAAAATTAATCTGCTTTTTAGTGTTCAGAGGCCATATTTGAAATAGCATTATAAATACATTATTTGAAGAAAATGAAAATTTAAGTTTCCTTCTTGGAGTTAGTATATGTCTAATGTTCAATAAACCTATCAATATTGGCTAGAACAATCTGTTAGCACTGCTTCATTGTTTTTTTTGTGTAATCTTTAGTAAAATTTATTATGTTTCATGAAAGGTGTATGTGTGTTGCACGTGTTTCTAAATGAAAGCAAGACTGTCCATGACTTAAGCAGCAAAAAATGGTATTCATAAAAGGATGGTAAAAAACAGAAAATGCCCACCTATTTGGGAAGAAACAGATATTTTAAATATCTCCACACTGTACTTTCCTGTACATTTTTCCAGTTCAAACTGTGTGTACATGTTAGCTAATTCAGATGCTTTTTTCTTTGCTTGCAGTGGGATGCTAGTCCTTGCTTCCATGTTGGATTTTAACTGTGGGAGTTTGATACCTCTCAGCAACTGCTGTCGTTCCTCAGTATTTGACCAAGAAACCAAGTAAAGCGATGAGGAGATTTGTTTACTGCAAGGTGGTTCTAGCCACTTCTCTTATGTGGGTGCTTGTGGATGTCTTCTTACTTCTGTACTTTAGTGAATGTAATAAATGTGATGATAAGAAAGAGAGGTCTCTGCTTCCTGCTCTGAGGGGTAAGTGCCAAGTGTAAGGTGTCTTTAAAGGTCATAGATTTTTATTTATTTTTTTTATGTATTTAGCCTCACATATGTTTCTCTGTACTTTCTAAATTATTTTTACAATTCAAACAGACAAAATACCAGGATCTGAAGAATTTTGTTTCTGTAGTGCTTTAGTGGTTTCTGAATTAGTTTCTGTTATCCTAGTGTTTGACCTTTGCTATAACAAAGCCTGAGTCTTGCATGTTTTCTTCAGCGAAACTAATATAAATTCTTCACAATACATGGAGGAGAAGATGGAAGTAAATATATAACTTTTTTATAAGAAGTCATTTGACCTACAAGGTAAATGATTATGATTTCATGTTTTTTTTCCTTCATTTTTAAACAGTACTTACTTGTAAGCTTGCTTTTAAACTCATAACTCGGGTGGAAACAGTTGTTTTAAAAGATTAGATTCCCCTCCACCATATGAAAACATCACGAGCAAGTCTGAAATGCAGATGAAGCAGAGATTCTTGTCTTGCTCCAAATATTTTTAGCAATGTAATTTACTAAAGGGGAGTTCATGAAAGCTGAGTCTTGACTGGAGCTACAAGTTTTCAAGTTTGTAATTGCTGATTTCCAGAGCTGCCATTCACAGAACAGTTTGTGTGCTTCTGTGCATCCAAAAGATGCAAGTACTTGCAGTTTAATACTTGACAATGAACTTGAAAGTAACCTGTAGAAGCTGTAACTGATGTTGACTGCTGAATGCAGTTAAGACCGATGAGAAATTTACAAGAACAGGGAGTAGAAATTTACAAAATACAGGTGTTTGTTTTTCTTTTAAATCAACATCCTAGTCTTAAAAGTTCAGGTTCAGTGCATGGAAGAAGGAAGACATTTTGAATCCTTAATAGGATTGGAACAGGATTAATTAGAACTCTTGCAGCTGCTTTTGTAACATATTGATAATAGACAAAAACTGTGTCTGATGCTGTTTCTGTCTTTATAAATACAGGTGCATGTTAAACTACTAATCCTTAGTTTTGTTCACAAGATAAATCGTTGTTATCCTTTTAAAAGCACTTTGGGGTTATAGTTCACTTGAGTTGATAACTTTGCAGTTATTCGAAATGAAACTGCCATTCAGTGATGGGTTTGTCATGTTGCAGTTCTTAAATGTATTTGGAAAGCTTCACTTCTGCCCTCCAATCATATTGATAGCTACATGATATTAAAAATTAATTCCTTTTTCCAAATGAAAAGGATATTGCTCATTGCCATGGTTGTTTGGGATTTTTTGGGGGTTTTTTTTTGGGGTTGTTTCCCCCCCCCCCCCGTGTGATTGAGTTTAGTCCATCTTTAAACAAGTATTAGACAACAATCTGGCATATTGTGGGGGCAAAAAAACCCCAAACCAACCCATTTTACCTGTGCTGTCAGCTGCAGAAAAGTGATCTTAAATTGTTTTTGAAGTATGCATTGGAATTTTCTCAGAATTTATCACATTTTGTGAAATGTCTTTATTTGGTTGCATTTTTTGCTATGTAATTGGGTAACTTATAAAGAAAAAAAATGAGAATTATGGAGTTTATTTGAGCATTATCAACTCTTAAGTCAATCTAAGGTTAAAAAAAAACATAAACGTGTCCCTGCCACCACCGCTGAAATTTAACTTGCAAATATAAACTCACCTTTATTTCTCAGTGCAATACTATGCAATACTCCACTTTTATTTTGAAGTACTCTGTTGCATTTGACTACTTGAAATGACTTTTTTTTTATATTAAACTTACTGAATTCTGTGTGCTGTGCCTGTTATAAAGAGATGAGGTTTCTGCGCAGAAATTCTGGAGGCAACACTGCTTCTTGCTCTTAGGTTTGAGAAGCAAGTTATATTGCATATATAACATTATTTATACTTTAAGGCCTGGTGAAATAAATATTGAGTCTGTTACTATACTGTGCATATTCTATATAAATATCAGAAGAATATTTATTTGTAATTTTTACAAAATCAGGGACACTAATACAGTTTTATTGGAAATTGATTGTATGTCTTTTTTTGTTAGATAACTGAAATTTGTGAAGGCTTCTGCCACAGAGGAACAAAATGGGCAAAAGCAAAGTTCAGTCTACTTCATCCTTAAGTTTTTGATCAGTTGTTTAAGAGGGAGAAGTACCTCTACTCT
This sequence comes from Psittacus erithacus, assembly GCA_009867235.2. NCBI lineage: Eukaryota > Metazoa > Chordata > Aves > Psittaciformes > Psittacidae > Psittacus > Psittacus erithacus. Next base: position 78,961 of record WYDI02011589.1, read on the forward strand.
GCTCGGTCCCATATGGACTTAACAGCATTTCCAGTGAATGAGAAACATTGAACATTCTCATTGAAAAGATTGTGGGGTTTGAAAAGCATTGTTTAGTAGATGAGAGCTGTTAATTCACTGAAAACAGGCTTGCATAAATAATTGCAAGAAATCTACTTTTTCTCATTTGCAGCTATAATTGGAGGTTTGGTGACTTAGAATATAGTTTATTGTGCTTTGTGTTAATATATCCACCAACTTGAAAAATGATACACACTGTTCCAAATGAATGTATGTGTTCTTGAATGAAACTTACATTCGAGTCTACTAAATTAGTTTGTCTGGTTTTTGGGGTTTTCCAGTGTCCTAAATATTTCTTGTTATATTAGATAGTCATAGGTATTGCCATGTCAGTATGCATATTTGAAAATAAAAAAAAAGAATCCAGAGTAAGTTTTCTCTTTGTTATGGCAATATAGCAAAATGCTTTAATTTATTTCTGTTGAAACTGTGTGTGTTCTGGTGGAGTAATTAGGAATGTTTTTTAAACTTCTGTAGCTTCTAGTGCAGCAGACTACTAAAACCTCCTTACTTGTAAGTGCCATGAGCTATTATGATGGAAATGCAGTGTAGTGCCGCTTCTTTGCTGTAAAGCACCTGCATGGTACTGTCACCTTTGTCTTATTAGTAGTGTATTTATTAGTCTCTGAATACCTGTAATTGAGCATGCAGATTATCTGTAAACATAAAAAGCAACATAATTGCAGTATTTCCACAAGGGTATTAAAAAAGGTGCAACAAGAATCAATACACTAATAGAAACTTAAATTAGACATGGTAATCCAGTGTTTGAAGTCACTTAATCCATCACGCTCATTATTAATTAGAGAGGAAATATTCTGCTTATATAGAAAGGTGTGTTTAGAGGTGAAACTTTCCATGCCTTTTTCAGTCGTAGTTATTGCATTCTAAATGGTTTGTAAAGACAACTTTGCAGTAGAACTGTAAGCAGGGACAGCCTGTGGACTGGAACACTGCTGTCAGAAATCCCCCTCTGATGTCTTGCTGTACATCTGTAAGTGTACAAGTGACAAGTATGAAAGCTGAGTGTTATAAAAATGAGCTGTTGCTGAGCTGGGTTAGGGGTATTGCTTAACAACTTGCAAGTGTTATCCTGATCAACCCTGAGCTGGCTTTCAGTCAAGTCATCATTACTGGCATCTGTTTCCATGCCGCTGTGGAAAAAACCAACATTTATTTCTTAAACTTACATAATACTTTCGAAGAAAATGAGTGGCAGCCTTTCACAGGCTCTGGTTATCAGTGGCACAGAGACTGTGAAAGTATCCTGTGAGCAGCTTGGGCAGTTCTGCTTCACTTGGTGTAGGGTCCACAGGCAAAGGATTGAATTATGTCACTGCTGCTTTCCTCTGACATTTAAGTGTAAGTGTTTGAACATACCTTGGGGTGTCTAAAGTGGTGGTGTTTGGGCTGCATTGTCTAGATCTTGTGGTGATGGAGAAGTAAGTTTCCGGATGTGCACCAGACAATGGGGAAGCTCTTTCAAGAACAGTCTGTAACATAAACAGGATTTCAGTCCCTTCCCATTCCCAGAGGCGTACTTGTGTCTTACCGCAAGCTGCTCAAAAGCGTAGATAATTTCCTGGAAACTCATGCTTTCCTTGAATTTCAGGAAGCTTAGTTTAGAACTGCCTATGCCTAAACCATAAGTTATAAGAAAGGTAGAGGTTTTATGGAGAGCTTTCTATTAAGTGGGAGTTGGATCTGGCTTCTCCCCAGATGGAAATAAATGCATATTGTATAGTGGAAAAAGGGACAGGAGTATTTACATGCGCTCCTGGTACGAGAGAGCAGACTGGGGAGTGGGTCGTCTTCTCTTTTCCTTCCTTTCAGTGTGGTGCTTCCTGCAAAAGTAGGAGCCAGAGCTGTCTTACAGATTTAAAACAGTCAGCTCTTTGCTTAGAAAGGGTTTTGAAGGGAAAAAACAAGTTGGCAAGTCCAAAACCAAGCAGGCATCCATCATCTTTACCCGGCAGGGTGTGTGCATGAGGACTTCAGGTACATGGCACTGAATAAATTGATGGGAGGCACAGCTTAGCCATCACTTAGTTCAGAAGTTTAGGAGTATTCAGGATGTATTGTATTGCCTCTTGCAGGACCCTTTCTGCAGCCTGAGCCAGTTGTGGATTCAGCATCACATGGGAGAAAATAGCACTTGGTTTGTCAGATGTTCTGACTTGTCTTGGGCTCTTCTGCTCTGTGTAGGTGCAGTATGTACTTGTTTGGCTTCCAGCTAAGAATACTTCGGTGCTATTATTGATGACAACCAATTCAAATATTTCACAAGAACAGGTCTGTTTCTTTCAGAAAAGCTGGATCTTGAGGCCTGTTTGTGTGGGACTGTATCTGGTCTTCTTCAGAATATCTGGAGGCAAGTGGGTGAAATGACAGGCAGAAAGGTAGCCGCCCAAGGAAGAGGTTGTAAAGGCAAACCTTCTTATGTCATGAACCAGTCATGTTCAATGTGATGTTCCCAGCAGATGGTTCTTCTGAACTGTGCAATACTTGCAGCTGGCAGGACAGGTTGCTTTTAGATCTGCTCGAAGTAAGTCTTTATTAAAAGCAGAAGTCTTTTTTTTTATGCACAAACTAGAAATCAATTTACTCAGCACAGTGAGCTTTCAATGAAGAAAATGTTTAAACCATACTGGGATGCTGTTAAATTCCAAGCTGCGAGATTGAAAGGAATTTTATGAAGAAGGTATGGTACATAAAAGCCACGGTCCTTTTATTTAAAAAAATGGCTTGTGTGTCATCTCTGCTGCTTGTGTTGTCTTTCAACAGTTTCATGATTGTAAGTATGTTCTTACTAACTCTGGAAGTCTTGTTCTCTGAACACACAAATTAAGTGCTTTTGAGCAAATATTTAGTGCATAATCCTAAAAAGCTGAGAGAAGGGGTTTATGTCTTGAAACAACACACAAATGGTCTATATCACTGCAGCTATAGATACTTGCTTACATACATCATAATAAAACCAGTTGCCAAGGATGTCACATGTCTGATAAGATGCCCTAAACATTGCAAGGCCAGGACTTTTTACTGTGTGTTTTGGTTTGGTTTGGTTTGTTTTGTTTTTGTTTTGTTTTGTTTTTTTTGTTTTTCCTTTGGGGAAACAAAACCCCAGAGTGGGCATTTCCAGGTGGCTGGTGAGAATCTCTTAGTAGAGCTGCCTGTCCCAGAAGACCCTGCTTCTCATTTGTGTTGTGAATGGTCGGTTACTGTCTGGGAAACTGCACCTGGTGGGTCTTGCTGCTTTGTTAAAAAAGCTACAGACCATTTCTCAGCCAAGGCAACTGACAGCCTGGCATTTTATCAGTTAAGCTTGATTTTAGTTTTCCACTAATCAGGGAAATTCTGAATGCCCACAAGACCTCTGTTTCATGGTTGCTGGAGCCACCTCCTTACTGCAGCTCCTTACTGTGAGCCAGATAAATCCTGTCATGCTGTCGTGGTTTAAGGCCTGCCACGCAGCCCACTCACTGCCCCCTCACCTCCTCCCTTGGCTCCCGGAGGGATGGGGAAGAGAATCGAAA